>BMAO01026898.1:0-19676 GCA_019973975.1 Trichonephila clavata | reverse complement strand
AATTATGACATCACTTGATTTACGCAGCGGATACTTTCAGATGGCAGTAGACCCCAAAGATGTGCATAAGACGGCGTTTGTTACAAAAATGGTACTTTTGCATTTACTCGCATGCCATTTGGCCTTTCGGGGCAGCTCCAAATTTTCAAAGGGCCATAGAGATGATCCTCAGGCCAGTCCTCGGGCGTTTTGCCCATGTTATATGGATGGTGTTATCATTTCATCTCCATCTTTTGAACGCATGTAGAACACTTACGGAGAAGTATTCAGATTGTTGCAGGAGGCTTGTTTAACGTTGAATCGTGAGAAATGTCATTTCGTGAGGGAAACAATTACGTTATTTGGGTTTAGTTATTAATAAAGAAGGAGTTAAAACAGATGAGGAGAAGGTAAAAGCAATTATTGAAATGAAACCTCCGAAAACTGCAAAACAGTAGCAAAATTTTAGGAATGACGGGTTGGTATCAAAAGTTTATTAAAAACTACGCAGACATGTGTGAACCTTATATAATTTAAAACGAAAAAACTCTAAGTTCCGTTGGTCGGAATCAGCGCAGGAAGCCTTTGATCGTATTAAGAAAGCACTGACAGAAGCTCCAGTGTTACAATTACCAGATTTTTTCCCAAGCTTTTGAACTTTATACGGATGCAGCTCCGTGGGGGTAGGAGCAGTATTGACACAGAATAAGGCCTATGGCGTTTGCCTCAAGAACATTAAACCGCGCAGAAAGAATTATAGTAGTGACGGAACGTGAATGTTTAGCTGTCATATGGGCATTAAATAAATATCGCACGTATTTCGGATCCTTGCGGTTAAAGTGATAACAGACCATGCTGCTTTACCAAATTAACGAATGGAAAGAATTTGTCGTCTAGAATGATAAGGTGGACGCTTAAGTTGGCAAATTTTAATGTAGAATGGGAACATCGCCCAGGTACGCAAAATTTAGTGGCTGATATGTTGTCTAGAAACCCGTTAGAAAGTAATGAAGAACCAAAGGTGTCTTGTGCGGTGATTAGATCGTTAGTATTATCGTCTAGAGAACAGTTGAGAGAGGAACAGAGAAATGACCCGGAGCTAGGTCACATCTTGAAGTTTTAGAAAATCCGGACGATAGTTCCATTAATGAATCAATCTGAGAAATTGGTCCAATGACTTTAAAATCGATTGACGGTTTGCTATATTATGCAAAATATACAACCACACTAGGTGAATTAAGGGTATTTATACCTAAAACATTACGTAAAGATGTTATGCGAGAATTTCATGACTCGCCGATGGCAGGTCATTTAGGCAAAAAGAAAACCTACTTAAAATTAAAAGACGCGTGTTATTTCCCGTACATGAGGAAATACATTTATAAATATGTAGCAACCTGCGACCAATGCAAAAAGTCAATTATAAAAACGGATTACCAGCTGGTCAATTAATTCCGATAATAACGAATTTTCCGAATGAAATCGTATCTTAGATTTGTTAGGCCCATACCTGCAACTAGTCCAGAACGCTATAGATTTATTTTAGTAATTACAGATAATTTTCTAAATGGGTTGAAATAGTTCCCTTAAGGAAAGCTTCGGCTAAAGCAATTGCCAATGCATTTTTTGAGAATTATATTGCGCGTTATGGAGCTCCTGTAAAATTAATTACCGATAACGGCCCCAAATGATATCCGAAGTTTTTGAGCAAGTATGTCGCAGGTTGCACATAAAACACGTTAAAACTGGTGGTATATCGTCCACAAGCTAATCAAACAGAAAGAGTTAATCGCACTCTTTTAAAAATGATTTCGAGTTTTGTCGCGGATAATCACACTAACTGGGATCAATTTCTGCAAGAGTTCGGTTATGCGATTAGGACAGCAGTACATGAGACAACGGGTAAAACACCGGCGGAATTATTTTTAGGTCGAAATTTAATCACCCTTTTCAGAATTTAGTTATGGTAACTGATGGATCAGATTTAGTTTGTGGGAACATAGAAAGGTTGTTTGAGGAGGCTAGAGTTCATACAAAGCGCCAGCAAGAGAAGTGGGCGAAATATTATAATAAAAAGAGGCGTGAAAATAATGTGAAAGTTGATGATCTAGTATTAGTTCAAACTCACCCGTTAAGTTCAAAATGTAAAAAATAGTAGGTAAATTTATGCAAAGTTTGAGGGCCCATATAAAGTTCTGAGTGTAAAAATAATAATAATTTAGTAATATTAAAATTTGGTAAAAGAATAACGGTTAATGTGGACCAGGTGAGAATTTACCATCAAAGAGAAGACAGTGTTGCCGAGTCGGAAAGTGACATAGTAGTGATCATGGTGCAGTGACATCAGTCAGGTCGGATGATGCGCAGTCGACATTGGTGCAATCGGAGAGTGATGGGGTTGTCGTAAAGGATCGAAATCAGGAAATGTAAATGGTAGTAGAGATATAGTTGCGAATAGACGCGATGGAGTGGAGGTGAGAAAAAAACGTGGACGGACGGAATCTGCTGTTTCTTCGGGGGGGGGGGTATGCAATTTCAGGAAAAAAAGACCTTCTGCACTGAAAGAGAGAAAAGAGGAAGGCCAGACTCTTGGAGGGAAAACGTCAAAGAAGAAGAGACCAGAGTCCCAGGTAGCTCGAGAAAAAAGAAAGATTTCCTCGTCAATGCCTCTCGTCCTCCAGAAAGCGGTATAGAAAGGTGGAAGAAAATAGTTCTGAAAGAGCAGTTCCAGGACCATCCCACAGATTCAAGTACAACAGACCTCATCAGGAAAGGAGCTGTCCATACAATCTTCGGAGCCGACGTCGAGTGGACAACAGCCAAGTTCCAGTTCTCACAAGGAAAACAACGCCTCAGCAGGAGCATATCAACTTCAACGGACTCGATGGAAGAGGAGACCCAGAAGGTGGAGCGCAGAGTGGACAACCCTAGGACAAGGTCATCCAGCACAGAGGCCATGGTTGGAGACAAAGCCTATGCAGATTGGATCTAAAGACTAGCCAGGTTGAATAATTCTAATTTGTTTATTTTTCCTCTGACAGACAGTTCGGAGTATTTTCTATGTGGGCTAGCTATTTTTTTTTTTGTAAAATTACGTACAAAAGCTCACTGAGTTGTGTGCATTTTCATATCGGTTGAAAAGACTTTTGTATTTAATTTTTTTCCAAATTGTGGAAAAACATTTGTTGAATTGCAATTGTTTTGCTACACATTAAAGACGAGGCTTTATATGTGAGATTACTTGTATTGTTTGTTGTAATATATTCTATGTAAAAAAATGTATATATTTTTGTGTGTAATTATTAAGATGTATAAGTAGTGTCTGGTTTCGGGGCGCGGCGTAATTAGGAATACTAACAAAAAACATTAACAGCGCAGCGCGATTGATTGGGAATTTTTGAAAATGAAACCAGATAAAGGGTATTTGGATTTTGAAACTATATATATATAATATTATGTATGCCATATTTTATGTCAATAAGGAAGTTGTATAAAAGTTCTGTGCATTTAATGTCATGTTTTAGAGAAAATTGACAAGGTTTCCTTTCAGGGCAGCAGTCCCTGAACATAGTGATGCGATGAAAACTTTGATGTCGTGAGAAGATATTAATGTAAAATTTTATATTTATTAGCACTTAAGTAAAGTGAAGGATCAGGGTTTTTTCCTGGAAAGGTTTTCCCCTGATCTTCGCCCGAATGGGATGCACTGTAGGGATTCTATTTATTGTACAAGTTCAATAAATTAGATTGGAGTACCCCTTTTGAATAGTCATTTCTGTGTGCTAGTTTAGTTAAAGTTTCTAAGGTTCGTGAGTTAAAACTTTCTACAAGTTCAGTATTTTCAGGCATTATAAAGTTCGTGAGTTAACTTTCTACAAGTTGAGTATTTTTAGGCATTCTAGAGTAGTTAAAATTTTGTGCAGGTTCAGTGTTTTTCAGATGTTAGGTAAATTAAGCGAGTTCTTGCAGGTCGTTTAGACCTTCAATAAGTCACGCTTTTTTTCTCGGAGGGGGGTTGTGACGGGTGCTTACGCGTTTCACTAACCTTCTCTCAAATTCTTTTAAATTGTATTTATTTTAACCAATCCCCGCTGAGAGCTAAAAGCGTGACTTATGCAAACAAGATAGTTTCGGGTTTAGTGAGTTCGAAAGAGATATAAAAGGGAGAAATGAAATGAAGAGAGGAGGATGACTACGTATTTTGATAGAGGAGTTAACTACGAGATTGATTAAGAAAGTGATTCTAGGAGATTAGTATAACTAAGTGAAGTTTGTTAGCTGAAGGAAGATTATTGAAAAAGATTCATTAATTCGGTTCGGACGTAACTGAAGATATCAAGGATTGAAACCGCTCTATAGATCCTTCAAGTATCAAGAATCCTGTCTTAAAGAGATATCAGGTCTGTGATTTTTATAGATTAGATTTAAATGCGTAGTTTGATTGTATGCGTTATTCCCCGTGGTATCAGTTAATGTTCCGTCGTTCATAATTGAATTCTGATCTCACTCCACTATAATTTGTTGTTCTTAAAGTTTGATTAATATTTGTGTATTTCTATTAAGAGATTAATAAATAATATGATTTATTAATTTACGTAGTTATTAATTATGAATCCAACATACCAATTTAGATAATGTGCAAAGGGGAGTTAATAATCATAGGGGTAGTGAGAGACTATGACACTGGCGCCCAAACGAAATACCGGAATTAAGAGCAGGTGCAGGATTTAGAGTTTTGCCGGAGCTATTTTTTTCGGGTAAAGAAAATGTGTCTGAGTTTATCTCGAATATTGATGACAATATAGCCTACTATGAAATACCGGCGAATCTATCATGTGCATATTTAAAAGGTCATTTAATTGGGAGAGCGTTAGACTGGTTTGAGGTAATTGGGTTCGAGTGTGTAAATGAAGAAGCGACTGCATTTGCAACACTTAAAAAGAAATTATCAGATAGTTTTCCGGTAATACGGAATAAATCAGAGCTAGATGCTCAGTTTTTTTCATCAAAACAACGGAGAGGTCAAGCCCCATCAGACTTTATTTTTCAGCTGTTAAAAATTCATAAGACTTTGAATTTGAATTATGATGAGTTAAAATTGATTGATCACATAGTAATGCGACTAGAACCCCAATAATGGATTATTTAGAAGTTCGAAACCCCACAACGAAAGCTCAATTGATAGAGTTGGTAGACCGGTATGAGGAACGTCATAGCTGCAGGGAAAACCAGGGTTCTAGTAATAATTTTGCTAGACGAAGTTGGGATGTGAGTAGGAATCCTGAGGAAAGAAGGAATAATAGAAATTGGAGAGATACTGGGGTCGGAAACAGTCAAAATGATCAAAGAGGACTAGGCAGGGGTGCGAATAATTTTCTCGTCGTAATTATCAAAATCAAGGATTCGAGGGTGGAAATCGCTACAATCAGCCAAATCAGAGAACAGACCGGTATCAGAACCGTAGGATGGTGGTTAGGAAGGGTCCTAATGATGATTCAGCAAAGCAGAATTGGAGGCGTGTTGATTGCAACAGCGAAAGGCAAAGAAATGCCAATTTAAACTTTCTAAGAGATCGTGTTGCGGAGGAGATGCTAGAATCCTCCTAATAGAATTAAACTTAATTCATTGCGATTATCACCAGTTGAACTTCCGTATGTCCGATTCTTTTGCATGATACATTTCTAAAAGCGCTCTGGGATACAGGTGCGGAAAAGTCATTTATTTCAGAAAAAACGTACCGTCATATTTTTCTTTCTGTCCTATTAAAAAATCGTTAGCTGAAGTAGTTACAGCTCAAGGGTCACAATGCAGAAATTTAGGCACAGTTGAGTTAAGAATTAAAATAAGAGAATTTTCGAAGTTGTGGAAATTTCATGTGATTGCTGAGATGCAATATCCATGCATCCTAGGTATTGATTTTATGTCACATGCAAAGATTAGTTTGGACTTTCTGTCAAATCGTTAATCATTCCGGATTCGCAAATGAAAAAAGTGGCAATTTCGGACGAACCGGTTCAGATAGATTTATCTAACACTAAGTTAAATTCAAAACAAAACAGGAATTGCAGATTTTGTTTAAGGAATTTCATGGGTTGTTTTCACTTAAGCCTGGTCTGACACATGTGTTTTGTCATGAAATTGACACGGGTGATAATCCTTCTGTTTTTTCGAGACCTTATCGCTATGACAGGTCAAACAGGGTATCATCGACTACCATGTTCAGAAATGTTGAATGATGGAACAATAGTTCCAACAACATCGCCCTACGCATCTCCAGTTGTTTTATGTCGGAAGAAAAACGGGTTGCCGTTAGATGACCCAGAAGCTTATAGGTTTGCAATAGATTATAGGAAATTAAATGCGATCACGAGATATCCGATATCCGTACCAATAATTGATGATTTGATCACTAATATTCACACACCGAAATTATGTCATCACTTGATTTACGCAGCGGATACTTTCAGATGGCAGTAGACCCAAAGATGTTCATAAGACGGCGTTTGTTACAAAAAATGGTACTTTTGCATTTACTCGCATGCCATTTGGCCTTTCGGGGCAGCTCCAAATTTTCAAAGGGCATAGAGATGATCCTCAAGCCAGTTCTCGGGCGTTTTGCCCACTGTTATATGGATGACGTTATTATTTCGTCTCCATCTTTTGAACGCCATGTAGAACACTTACGGAGAAGTATTCAGATTGTTGCAGGAGGCTGGTTTAACGTTGAATCGTGAGAAATGTCATTTCGCGAGGGAACAATTACGTTATTTGGGTTTAGTTATTAATAAAGAAGGAGTTAAAACAGATGAGGAGAAGGTAAAAGCAATTATTGAAATGAAACCTCCGAAAACTGCAAAACAAATAGCAAAATTTTAGGAATGACGGGTTGGTATCAAAAGTTTATTAAAAACTACGCAGACATGTGTGAACCCTTATATAATTTAAAACGAAAAAACTCTAAGTTCCGTTGGTCGGAATCAGCGCAGGAAGCCTTTGATCGTATTAAGAAAGCACTGACAGAAGCTCCAGTGTTACAATTACCAGATTTTTCCCAAGCTTTTGAACTCTATACGGATGCGAGCTCAGTGGGGGTAGGAGCAGTATTGACACAGAATAATAGGCCTATGGCGTTTGCCTCGAGAACTTTAAACCGAGCAGAAAGGAATTATAGTGTGACGGAACGTGAATGTTTAGCTGTCATATGGGCATTAAATAAATATCGCACGTATTTCGGATCCTTGCCGGTTAAAGTGATAACAGACCATGCTGCACTTACCAAATTAACGAATGGAAAGAATTTGTCGTCTAGAATGATAAGGTGGACGCTTAAGTTGGCAAATTTTAATGTAGAATGGGAACATCGCCCAGGTACGCAAAATTTAGTGGCTGATATGTTGTCTAGAAACCCGTTAGAAAGTAATGAAGAACCAAAGGTGTCTTGTGCGGTGATTAGATCGTTAGTATTATCGTCTAGAGAACAGTTGAGAGAGGAACAGAGAAATGACCCGGAGCTAGGTCACATCATGAAGTTTTTGGAAAATCCGGACGATAGTTCCATTAATGAATCAATCTGTAGAAATTGGTCCCATGACTTTAAAATCGTTGACGGATTGCTATATTATGCAAAATATACAACCACACTAGGTGAATTAAGGGTATTTATACCTAAAACATTACGTAAAGATGTTATGCGAGAATTCCATGACTCGCCGATGGCAGGCCATTTAGGCAAAAAGAAAACCTACTTAAAATTAAAAGACGCGTGTTATTTCCCGTACATGAGGAAATACATTTATAAATATGTAGCAACCTGCGACCAATGCCAAAAAGTCAATTATAAAAACGGATTACCAGCTGGTCAATTAATTCCGATAGTGACGAATTTTCCGAATGAAATCGTATCTTTAGATTTGTTAGGCCCATACCCTGCAACTAGTCCAGAACGCTATAGATTTATTTTAGTAATTACAGATAATTTTTCTAAATGGTTGAAATAGTTCCCTTAAGGAAAGCTTCGGCTAAAGCAATTGCCAATGCATTTTTTGAGAATTATATTGCGCGTTATGGAGCTCCTGTAAAATTAGTCACCGAAACGGCCCCCAAATGATATCCGAAGTTTTTGAGCAAGTATGTCGCAGGTTGAACATAAAACACGTTAAAACTGTGGTATATCGTCCACAAGCTAATCAAACAGAAAGAGTTAATCGCACTCTTTTAAAAATGATTTCGAGTTTTGTCGCGGATAATCACACTAACTGGGATCAATTTCTGCAAGAGTTCGGTTATGCTATTAGGACAGCAGTACATGAGACAACGGGTAAAACACCGGCGGAATTATTTTTAGGTCGAAATTTAATCACCCCTTTTCAGAATTAGTTATGGTAACTGATGGATCAGATTTAGTTTGTGGGAACATAGAAAGGTTGTTTGAGGAGGCTAGAATTCATACAAAGCGCCAGCAAGAGAAGTGGGCGAAATATTATAATAAAAAGAGGCGTGAAAATAATGTGAAAGTTGATGATCTAGTATTAGTTCAAACTCACCCGTTAAGTTCGAATGTAAGAAAATAGTAGGTAAATTTATGCCAAAGTTTGAGGGCCCATATAAAGTTCTGAGTGTAAAAAATAATAATAATTTAGTAATATTAAAATTTGGTAAAAGAATAACGGTTAATGTGGACCAGGTGAGAATTTACCATCAAAGAGAAGACAGTGTTGCCGAGTCGGAAAGTGACAATAGTAGTGATCATGGTGCAGTGGCATCAGTCAGGTCGGATGATGGGCAGTCGAGATTGGTGCAATCGGAGAGTGATGGGGTTGTCGTAGAGGATCGAAATCAGGAAATTTAAATGGTAGTAGAGATATAGTTGCGAATAGACGCGATGGAGTGGAGGTGAGAAAAAAACGTGGACGACGGAATCTGCTGTTTCTTCGGGGGTGACGTGTATAATTTCAGGAAAAAAAGACCTATTGGACTGAAAGAGAGAAAAGAGGAAGACCAGACTCTTGGAGAGAAAACATACAAAAGAAGAAGAGACCAGAGGCCAGGTATCCCGAGACAAGAGAAAGATTTCCTCGTCAATGCCGTCTCGTCCCTCCAGAAAGCGGTATAGAAAGGTGGAAGAAAATAGTTCTGAAAGAGCAGTTCCAGGACCATCCCACAGATTCAAGTACAACAGACCTCATCAGGAAAGGAGCTGTCCATACAATCTTCGGAGCCGACGTCGAGTGGACAACAGCCAAGTTCCAGTTCTCACAAAGAAAACAACGCCTCAGCAGGAGCATATCAACTTCAATGGATTCGATGGAAGAGGAGACCCAGAAGGTGGGAGCGCAGAGAGGACAACCCTAGGACAAGGTCATCCAGCACAGAGGCCATGGTTGGAGACAAAGCCTATGCAGATTGGATCTAAAGACTAGCCAGGTTGTATAATTCTAATTTGTTTATTTTTCCTCTGACAGACAGTTCGGAGTATTTTCCACGTGGGCTAGTCTATTTTTTTTTGTAAAATTAACCTACAAAAGTTGCTGCGTTTGTGTATTTTCATATCGGTTGAAAAACTTTTGTATTTAATTTTTTTCCAAATTGTGGAAAAACATTTGTTGAATTGCAATTGTTTTGCTACACATTAAAGACGAGGCTTTATATGTGAGATTACTTGTATTGTTTGTTGTAATATATTCTATGTAAAAATGTATATATTTTTGTGTGTAATTATTAAGATGTATAAGTAGTGTCTGGTTTCTGGGCGCGGCGTAATTAGGAATACTAACAAAAAAACATTAACAGCGCAGCGCGATTGATTGGGAATTTTTGAAAATGAAACCAGATAAAGGTTATTTTGTTATGAAACTATATATATATAATATAATGTATGCCATATTTTATGTCAATAAGGAAGTTGTATAAAAGTTCTGTGCATTTAATGTCATGTTTTAGAAAAAATTGACAAGGTTTCCTTTCAGGGCAGCAGTCCCTGAACATAGTGATGCGATGAAAATGATGTCGTGAGAAGATATTAATGTAAAATTTTATATTTATTAGCACTTAAGTAAAGTGCATGATCAGGGTTTTTCCTGGAAAGGTTTTCCCCTGATCTTCGCCCGAATGGGATGCACTGTAGGGATTGTATGTTTGTACAAGAGCAATAAATTAGAGTGGAGTACCCCTTTGAGTAGTCATTTCTGTGTGCTAGTTTAATTAAAGTTTCTAACTTAGAGAGTTAAAATTTTCGGCAAATCAGTGTTTTCAGGCATTATAAAGTTCGTGAGTTAACTTTCTACAAGTTCAGTATTTTTAGGCATTCTAGAGTAGTTAAAATTTTGTGCAGGTTCAGTGTTTTTCAGATGTTAGGTAAATTAAGCGAGTTCTTGCAGGTCGTTTAGACCTTCAATAAGTCACGCTTTTTTTCTCGGAGGGGGTTGTGACGGGTGCTTACGCGTTTCACTAACCTTCTCTCAATTCTTTAAGATTGTATTTATTTTAACCAATCCCGCGAGAGCCAAAAGTGTGACTTATGCAAACAAGATAGTTTCGGGTTTAGCGAGTTCGAAAAAGATATAAAAGGGAGAAATGAAATGAAGAGAGAGGATGACTACGTGGTTTGATAGAGGATAACTACGAGTTGATTAAGAAGTGATTCTGAGAGATTAGTTTAACTAGTGAAGTTTGTTCGCCGAGGAAGATTATTGAAAAAGGTTCATTAATTCGGTTCGGACGGAACTGAAGATATCAAGGATTGAAGCCGCTCTTAGATCCATCAAGTATTAAAGAATCCTGCCTTAAAAAGATATCAGGTCTGTTATTTTCATAAATTAGATATAAATGCGTAGTTTGATTGTATGCGTTATTCTCCGTGGTTTCAGTTAGTGTTCCGTCGTTCATAATTGAATTCTTATCTCACTCCACTGTAATTTGTTGTTCTTAAAGTTTGATTAATATTTGTGTATTTCTATAATAAGAAAGATTAATAAATAATATTGATTTATTAATTAAGTAGTTGTTAATTATGAATCCAACATACCGAATTTAGATAATATGCAAAGGGAGTTAATAATCATAGGGGTAGTGAGAGACTACGACACTGGCGCCCAAACGAAATACCGGAATTAAGAGCAGTGCAGGATTTAGAGTTTTGCCGGAATTATTTTTTTCGGGTAAAGAAAATGTGTCTGAGTTTATTTCAATATCGATGACAATATAGCCTACTATGAAATACCGGCGAATCTATCATGTGCGTATTTAAAAGGTCATTTAATTGGGAGAGCGTTAGACTGGTTTGAGTGATTGGGTTCGAGTGTGTAAATGAAGAAGCGACTGCATTTGCAACGCTTAAAAAGAAATTGTCAGATAGTTTTCCGTAATACGGAATAAATCAGAGCTAGAAGCTCAGTTTTTTTCATCAAAACAACGGAGAGGTCAAGCCCCGTCAGACTTTATTTTTCAGCTATTAAAAATACATAAAACTTTGGATTTGAATTATGATGAGATAAAATTGATCGATCACATAGTAATGCGACTAGAACCCAAATAATGGATTATTTAGAAGTTCGAAACCCCACAACGAAAGCTCAGTTGATAGAGTTGGTAGACCGGTATGAGGAACGTCATAGCTGCAGGGAAAACCAGGGTTCGAGTAATAATTTTGCTAGTCGAAGTTGGGATGTGAGTAGGAATCCTGAGGAAAGAAGGAATAATAGAAATTGGAGAGATACTGGGGTCGGAAATAGTCAAAATGATCAAAGAGGACTAGGCAGGGGTGCGAATAATTTTTCTCGTCGTAATTATCAAAATCAAGGATTCGAGGGAGGAAATCGCTACAATCAGCCAAATCAGCGAACAGACCGGTATCAGAACCGTAGGATGGTGGTTAGGAAGGGTCCTAATGATGATTCAGCAAAGCAGAATTGGAGGCGTGTTGATTGCAACAGCGAAAGGCAAAGAAATGCCAATTTAAACTTTCAAAGAGATCGTATTGAGTCAAATCCTCCTAATAGAATTAAACTTAATTCATTGCGATTATCACCAGTTGAACTTCCGTATGTGCCGATTCTTTTGCATGATACATTTCTAAAAGCGCTCTGGGATACAGGTGCGGAAAAGTCATTTATTTCAGAAAAAACATACCGGTCATATTTTTCTTTCTGTCCTATTAAAAAATCGTTAGCTGAAGTAGTTACAGCTCAAGGGTCACAATGCAGAAATTTAGGCACAGTTGAGTTAAGAATTAAAATAAGAGAATTTTCGAAGTTGTGGAAATTTCATGTGATTGCTGAGATGCAATATCCATGCATCCTAGGTATTGATTTTATGTCACATGCAAAGATTAGTTTGGACTTTCTGTCTAAATCGTTAATCATTCCGGATTCGCAAATGGAAAAAGTGGCAATTTCGGACGAACCGGTTCAGATAGATTTATCTAACACTAAGTTAAATTCAAAACAAAAACAAGAATTACAGATTTTGTTTAAGGAATTTCATGGGTTGTTTTCACTTAAGCCTGGTCTGACACATGTGTTTTGTCATGAAATTGACACGGGTGATAGTCCTCCTGTTTTTTCGAGACCTTATCGCTATGACAGGGTCAAACAGGGTATCATCGACTACCATGTTCAGAAGATGTTGAATGATGGAACAATAGTTCCAACAACATCGCCCTACGCATCTCCAGTTGTTTTATGTCGGAAGAAAAACGGGTTGCCGTTAGATGACCCAGAAGCTTATAGGTTTGCAATAGATTATAGGAAATTAAATGCGATCACGAGATATCCGCGATATCCGCTACCAATAATTGATGATTTGATCACTAATATTCCACACACCGAAATTATGTCATCACTTGATTTACGCAGCGGATACTTTCAGATGGCAGTAGACCCAAAGATGTTCATAAGACGGCGTTTGTTACAAAAAATGGTACTTTTGCATTTACTCGCATGCCATTTGGCCTTTCGGGGGCAGCTCCAAATTTTCAAAGGGCCATAGAGATGATCTCAAGCCAGTCCTCGGGCGTTTTGCCCACTGTTATATGGATGACGTGATTATTTCGTCTCCATCTTTTGAAAGCCATGTAGAACACTTACGGAAGTATTCAGATTGTTGCAGGAGGCTGGTTTAACGTTGAATCGCGAGAAATGTCATTTCGCGAGGGAACAATTACGTTATTTGGGTTTAGTTATTAATAAAGAAGGAGTTAAAACAGATGAGGAGAAGGTAAAAGCAATTATTGAAATGAAACCTCCGAAAACTGCAAAACAAATAGCAAAATTTTTAGGAATGACGGGTTGGTATCAAAAGTTTATTAAAAACTACGCAGACATGTGTGAGCCCTTATATAATTTAAAACGAAAAAACTCTAAGTTCCGTTGGTCGGAATCAGCGCAGGAAGCCTTTGATCGTATTAAGAAAGCACTGACAGAAGCTCCAGTGTTACAATTACCAGATTTTTCCCAACCTTTTGAACTCTATACGGATGCGAGCTCCGTGGGGTAGGAGCAGTGTTGACACAGAATAATAGGCCTATGGCGTTTGCCTCGAGAACTTTAAACCGCGCAGAAAGGAATTATAGTGTGACGGAACGTGAATGTTTAGCTGTCATATGGGCATTAAATAAATATCGCACGTATTTCGGATCCTTGCCGGTTAAAGTGATAACAGACCATGCTGCACTTACCAAATTAACGAATGGAAAGAATTTGTCGTCTAGAATGATAAGGTGGACGCTTAAGTTGGCAAATTTTAATGTAGAATGGGAACATCGCCAGGTACGCAAAATTTAGTGGCTGATATGTTGTCTAGAAACCCGTTAGAAAGTAATGAAGAACCAAAGGTGTCTTGTGCGGTGATTAGATCGTTAGTATTATCGTCTAGAGAACAGTTGAGAGAGGAACAGAGAAATGACCGGAGCTAGGTCACATCATGAAGTTTTTGGAAAATCCGGACGATAGTTCCATTAATGAATCAATCTGTAGAAATTGGTCCCATGACTTTAAAATCGTTGACGGATTGCTATATTATGCAAAATATACAACCACACTAGGTGAATTAAGGGTATTTATACCTAAAACATTACGTAAAGATGTTATGCGAGAATTCCATGACTCGCCGATGGCAGGCCATTTAGGCAAAAAGAAAACCTACTTAAAATTAAAAGACGCGTGTTATTTCCCGTACATGAGGAAATACATTTATAAATATGTAGCAACCTGCGACCAATGCCAAAAAGTCAATTATAAAAACGGATTACCAGCTGGTCAATTAATTCCGATAGTGACGAATTTTCCGAATGAAATCGTATCTTTAGATTTGTTAGGCCCATACCCTGCAACTAGTCCAGAACGCTATAGATTTATTTTAGTAATTACAGATAATTTTTCTAAATGGGTTGAAATAGTTCCCTTAAGGAAAGCTTCGGCTAAAGCAATTGCCAATGCATTTTTTGAGAATTATATTGCGCGTTATGGAGCTCCTGTAAAATTAGTCACGATAACGGCCCCCAAATGATATCCGAAGTTTTTGAGCAAGTATGTCGCAGGTTGAACATAAAACACGTTAAAACTGTGGTATATCGTCCACAAGCTAATCAAACAGAAAGAGTTAATCGCACTCTTTTAAAAATGATTTCGAGTTTTGTCGCGGATAATCACACTAACTGGATCAATTTCTGCAAGAGTTCGGTTATGCTATTAGGACAGCAGTACATGAGACAACGGGTAAAACACCGGCGGAATTATTTTTAGGTCGAAATTTAATCACCCCTTTTCAGAATTTAGTTATGGTAACTGATGGATCAGATTTAGTTTGTGGGAACATAGAAAGGTTGTTTGAGGAGGCTAGAATTCATACAAAGCGCCAGCAAGAGAAGTGGGCGAAATATTATAATAAAAAGAGGCGTGAAAATAATGTGAAAGTTGATGATCTAGTATTAGTTCAAACTCACCCGTTAAGTTCGACATGTAAGAAAATAGTAGGTAAATTTATGCCAAAGTTTGAGGCCCATATAAAGTTCTGAGTGTAAAAAATAATAATAATTTAGTAATATTAAAATTTGGTAAAAGAATAACGGTTAATGTGGACCAGGTGAGAATTTACCATCAAAGAGAAGACAGTGTTGCCGAGTCGGAAAGTGACAATAGTAGTGATCATGGTGCAGTGGCATCAGTCAGGTCGGATGATGGGCAGTCGAGATTGGTGCAATCGGAGAGTGATGGGGGTTGTCGTAGAGGATCGAAATCAGGAAATTTAAATGGTAGTAGAGATATAGTTGCGAATAGACGCGATGGAGTGGAGGTGAGAAAAAAACGTGGACGGACGGAATCTGCTGTTTCTTCGGGGGGTGACGTGTATAATTTCAGGAAAAAAAGACCCTATTGGACTGAAAGAGAGAAAAGAGGAAGACCAGACTCTTGGAGAGAAACATACAAAAGAAGAAGAGACCAGAGGCCAGGTATCCCGAGACAAGAGAAAGATTTCCTCGTCAATGCCGTCTCGTCCCTCCAGAAAGCGGTATAGAAAGGTGGAAGAAAATAGTTCTGAAAGAGCAGTTCCAGGACCATCCCACAGATTCAAGTACAACAGACCTCATCAGGAAAGGAGCTGTCCATACAATCTTCGGAGCCGACGTCGAGTGGACAACAGCCAAGTTCCAGTTCTCACAAATGAAAACAACGCCTCAGCAGGAGCATATCAACTTCAACGGACTCGATGGAAGAGGAGACCCAGAAGGTGGGAGCGCAGAGAGGACAACCCTAGGACAAGGTCATCCAGCACAGAGGCCATGGTTGGAGACAAAGCCTATGCAGATTGGATCTAAAGACTAGCCAGGTTGTATAATTCTAATTTGTTTATTTTTCCTCTGACAGACAGTTCGGAGTATTTTCCATGTGGGCTAGTCTATTTTTTTTTTGTAAAATTAACCTACAAAAGTTTCTGCGTTGTGTGTATTTTCATATCGGTTGAAAAAACTTTTGTATTTAATTTTTTTCCAAATTGTGGAAAAACATTTGTTGAATTGCAATTGTTTTGCTACACATTAAAGACGAGGCTTTATATGTGAGATTACTTGTATTGTTTGTTGTAATATATTCTATGTAAAAAATGTATATATTTTTGTGTGTAATTATTAAGATGTATAAGTAATGTCTGGTTTCTGGGCGCGGCGTAATTAGGATTACTAACAAAAAACATTAACAGCGCAGCGCGATTGATTGGGAATTTTTGAAAATGAAACCAGATAAAGGTTATTTTGTTATGAAACTATATATATATAATATAATGTATGCCATATTTTATGTCAATAAGGAAGTTGTATAAAAGTTCTGTGCATTTAATGTCATGTTTTAGAAAAAATTGACAAGGTTTCCTTTCAGGGCAGCAGTCCCTGAACATAGTGATGCGATGAAAATGATGTCGTGAGAAGATATTAATGTAAAATTTTATATTTATTAGCACTTAAGTAAAGTGCATGATCAGGGTTTTTTCCTGGAAAGGTTTTCCCCTGATCTTCGCCCGAATGGGATGCACTGTAGGGATTGTATGTTTGTACAAGAGCAATAAATTAGAGTGGAGTACCCCTTTTGAGTAGTCATTTCTGTGTGCTAGTTTAATTAAAGTTTCTAACTTAGAGAGTTAAAATTTTCGGCAGATCCAGTGTTTTCAGGCATTATAAAGTTCGTGAGTTAACTTTCTACAAGTTCAGTATTTTTAGGCATTCTAGAGTAGTTAAAATTTTGTGCAGGTTCAGTGTTTTTCAGATGTTAGGTAAATTAAACGAGTTCTTGCAGGTCGTTTAGACCTTCAATAAGTCACGCTTTTTTTCTCGGAGGGGGGTTGTGACGGGTGCTTACGCGTTTCACTAACCTTCTCTCAATTCTTTAAGATTGTATTTATTTTAACCAATCCCCGCTGAGAGCCAAAAGTGTGACTTATGCAAACAGATAGTTTCGGGTTTAGCGAGTTCGAAAAAGATATAAAAGGGAGAAATGAAATGAAGAGATGAGGATGACTGGTTTGATAGAGAATAACTACGAGGTTGATTAAGAAGGTGATTCTGAGAGATTAGTTTAACTAGTGAAGTTGTTCGCCGTAGGAAGATTATTGAAAAAGGTTCATTAATTCGTTCGGACGGAACTGAAGATATCAAGGATTGAAGCCGCTCTTAAATCAATCCAAGTATTAAAGAATCTGCCTTAAAAAGGTATCAGGTCTGTTATTTTCATAAATTAGATATAAATGCGTAGTTTGATTGTATGCGTTATTCTCCGTGGTTTCAGCTAGTGTTCCGTCGTTCATAATCGAATTCTTTGCACTCCACTGTAATTTGTTGTCTTAAAGTTTGATTAATATTTGTGTATTTCTATATTAAGAAAGTTAATAAATAATATTGATTTATTAATTAGTAGTATTAATTATGAATCCAACATACCAATTTAGATAATATGCAAAGGGAGTTAATAATCCATAGGGGTAGTGAGAGACTACGACACTGGCGCCCAAACGAAATACCGGAATTAAGAGCAAGTGCAGGATTTAGAGTTTTTGCCGGAATTATTTTTTTCGGGTAAAGAAAATGTGTCTGAGTTTAATCTCGAATATTGAGACAATATAGCCTACTATGAAATACCGGCGAATCTAGCATGTGCATATTTAAAGGTCATTTAATTGGGAGAGCGTTAGACTGGTTTGACGTTATTGGGTTCGAGTGTGTAAATGAAGAAGCGACTGCATTTGCAACGCTTAAAAAGAAATTGTCGATAGTTTTTCCTGTAATACGGAATAAATCAGAGCTAGAGGCTCAGTTTTTTTCATCAAAACAACGGAGAGGTCAAGCCCGTCAGACTTTATTTTTCAGCTATTAAAAATTCATAAAGCTTTGAATTTGAATTATGATGAGATAAATTGGTCGATCACATAGTAATGCGACTAGAACCCCAAATAATGGATTATTTAGAAGTTCGAAACCCCACAACGAAAGCTCAGTTGATAGAGTTGGTAGACCGGTATGAGGAACGTCATAGCTGCAGGGAAAACCAGGGTTCGAGTAATAATTTTGCTAGACGAAGTTGGGATATGAGTAGGAATCCTGAGGAAAGGAAGGAATAATAGAAATTGGAGAGATACTGGGGTCAGAAATAGTCAAAATGATCAAAGAGGACTAGCAGGGGTGCAATAATTTTTCTCGTCGTAATTATCAAAATCAAGGATTCGAGGGAGGAAATCGCTACAATCAGCCAAATCATCGAACAGACCCGGTATCAGAACCGTAGGATGGTGGTTAGGAAGGGTCCTAATGATGATTCAGCAAAGCAGAATTGGAGGCGTGTTGATTGCAACAGCGGAAGGCAAAGAAATGCCAATTTAAACTTTCTAAGAGATCGTGTTGGATAAGAGTATCAATCCTCCTAGAATTAAAACTTAATTCATTACGATTATACCAGTTGACTTCCGTATGTACCGATTCTTTGCATGATACATTTCTAAAAGCGCTCTGGGATACAGGTGCGGAAAAGTCATTTATTTCAGAAAAAACATACCGATCATATTTTTCTTTTCTGTCCTATTAAAAAATCGTTAGCTGAAGTAGTTACAGCTCAAGGGTCACAATGCAGAAATTTAGGCACAGTTGAGTTGAGAATAAAATAAGAGAATTTTCGAAGTGTGTGGAAATTTCATGTGATTGCTGAGATGCAATATCCATGCATCCTAGGTATTGATTTTATGTCACATGCAAAGATTAGTTTGGACTTTCTGTCTAAATGTTAATCATTCCGGATTCGCAAATGAAAAAGTGGCAATTTCGGACGAAACCGGTTCAGATAGATTTATCAACACTAGTTAATTCAAAACAAACAAGAAATTCAGATTTTGTTTAAGGAATTTCATGGGTTGTTTTCACTTAAGCCTGGTCTGACACATGTGTTTTGTCATGAAATTGACACGGGTGATAGTCCTCCTGTTTTTTGGACCTTATCGCTATGACAGGGTCAAACAGGGTATCATCGACTACCATGTTCAGAAGATGTTGAATGATGGAACAATAGTTCCAACAACATCGCCCTACGCATCTCCAGTTGTTTTATGTCGGAAGAAAAACGGGTTGCCGTTAGATGACCCAGAAGCTTATAGGTTTTGCAATAGATTATAGGAAATTAAATGCGATCACGAGAATATCCGCGATATCCGCTACCAATAATTGATGATTTGATCACTAATATTCCACACACCGAAATTATGTCATCACTTGATTTACGCAGCGGATACTTTCAGATGGCAGTAGACCCCAAAGATATTCATAAGACGGCGTTTGTTACAAAAAATGGTACTTTTGCATTTACTCGCATGCCATTTGGCCTTTCGGGGGCAGCTCCAAATTTTCAAAGGGCAATTGAATGATACTTAACCAGTTTCGGGCGTTTTACCCACTGCTATATGGATGTGTTATCATTTCATCTCCATCTTTTGAACGCCATGTAGAACACTTACGAGAAGTATTCAGATTGTTGCAGGAGGCTGGTTTAACGTTGAATCGTGAGAAATGTCATTTCGCGAGGGAACAATTACGTTATTTGGGTTAGTTATTATAGAAGGAGTTAAAACAGATGAGGAAGAAGGTAAAAGCAATTATTGAAATGAAACCTCTGAAAACTGAAAACAGGTAGCAAAATTTTAGGAATGACGGTTGTATCAAAAGTTTATTAAGA
>BMAO01026897.1:0-18170 GCA_019973975.1 Trichonephila clavata | reverse complement strand
TCGTATAAAGCGCACCCACTTTTTTACGAAGGGAGTTGCCTACAATGTGACAATGCTATTATGTTTGAAAGCCATTTATTCGAGGTATTATCCAAATATTTTGAAAAAAATTGCATAATTCTAGAAAAACAACCTTTTTTAAGTTCATAAAGTATGACATTTCTCTAAAATAAACAGTATTCCGATCTTTGCAGAAGTCAAAGTTTCTTTTACGCCCATCACTCTTTGTTATTTTAAAAGCTATCATTTTTATACCCGACGTATAAAACGCTTCTGTAAGTTTCGATCTTATTTTTTGTGTTCAAAGTGAGCGTTATAAGCAAGAATTTACGGTACTTTAATTTGAATTTAATAGGATCTTCTTCTATATCTTTAGTTTCTAATTAAAAATACGAATTAATGTATTTAAAAATTTATGTATAATATTTCTCTATCTAAGAAAATACGAATTAATCTGTGTATAACTCTACTTATTTAATTAATTGGGAAGACCGCTGGCTGAGTGGTAATGTATCGAGCTTCCTCGGCACTGGTCCGGGTTTCAAATTCCAGGCTCGGCAAGGTCAACTAAGCCTTTTATCTCTTTCAGAGGGTCGATAAAAGAATACCAAGTTTGTGCTAGGGGAACGAAACACTTGGTGTTTCACGTCAGACTGACCACCTGATCGGAACTTCTGCTCATGCATCTCAGCGTCCAAAGTAACAAGTACTGAGATGGGCCTTGAAACTCTTGATTTTTTAGCCCCTGAGTTTAGTTTAGTTTATTTAGTTAATATATTCATTTATAGAGGCCTCATATATATATATATTGAAATATTAGAGTCAGATACATCTTAGGCTTAAAGGATAATATTTTTATGATAATTATTCTAGCTTTGAAGATTATCCTACTTCCTCTATTTATAGAGTGTTTAAGTAAATGCTTTTGCTCGTACACATAAAGAAACGTATTATAAAGAATTTATGATTTGTAAGTTTCCCTCATTCAGGCCATTAAGCTCCTTATGCCAACTTTTCATACTTAATCCGATATAGTAGTAGTCATTATTTGAAAAAATGGGGTAAAAGCTCCAATTTCGTCTTCATTTTCTTACATTGGACCATTAATGCGTTAAAAAATCCTAAATCCCTCGGTGTTTCTTCTTTTTTTTCTTTTGCTTGTTTGCTTTTTAGCATAAAAATCAATAAACGCAGTATTATTAGAATTTAATGGAGGGAAAGACTTGAGATAAGCCATTAATTATAATTTTGCTTTGAAGTGGGCTTATTAGTCTTAATATTCATTTCATACAAATAATTATTTGAATGTATTTGATTTTAATTGAAGAGTTTTATTATAATGGCTAATAACAACGCTTTCCTTAATTTTATGCATTTTACTTGCCTGAATGTTTTCATGAGAGAAGTGGGATTACTAATAACCTAAAAGCCGCTTAATTTTAAAAAAAAAATTAAGTATTTTTATTTTTTTTCTTTTGAATACAAATCCTTTGAAACTATGCAAATGCCTTTATTCTTCCTTTTTTTAAGAGAGTCTTTTCATGGTTATTTAATTTTTAATACATAAGAATAAAAAAAATGTTTATGCGAGATTAACTACGTGTACAGCGGAATAATTTTTAATCCTTTTTCATGTTAGTCTAATTATCGCGGGGACACTGCTGTAGTTGTTTATTTATATCCATAATTTTACTGTCAATTTCTTCTTATTGTTAACGCTCACAGAATGAGCAGTTATTTTATCGAAGTAGTGCAAAAATTGCGTATTGTTTTATTTCGTATTTCAAATCTACATTTTAAGACGCTTTTACAAGTTGCATTTGCATGTAACGGAATCTTTGAACTCGATTTTTAACCACATTAAAAAGTCAGATTAATTTGAAATTTTGCACACTTGTCAAGGACCGATGACAATACAATAAGTTCATAATTCTGTTCCATTGTACTGACCAGGATCATCAGAAATAACGATTTCCAGATTTGGCGACTAAGAGATTAAGTTACAATCTAAAAAAAGCTTGAAAATGTACGACAGCAACTTCTTACCATAATATAAGCAATTGTCTTGTTTTTTCTGGAAATGGAAATATAAAAAAAGACTTGTGCATGTAAAGTCTATTTTCCTAAATTCTCTTGTCGGATCTGAGGAATGAAACATCATTTATTGCTTCGTTTAAACCAAAACAACTGAGAATTGATTAACAGGTCACTGGATTAATGAAGTTTCAAAGAGAATATTGAGCTCTTATTAGTGAAAAATATCACCTTCTTTCGCACGAAATATTTCAAACTTAGCTCTTCCAGATTTCCATCAGTTTGCTGATCCTGCATTTTGTGAGCAGGTCGTATTAACGCTCTGATAGGATGACAATGGATATTCCTGATTCTAAAAAATGACGCATTTCAGATTAATTCATAAATGAATAAATGATAGTTAAAAAAACTAAAAATACATGTTTTAACTGTAGATCGAACTCAAAAATGAAAAATAAAACTAAAAAACACGCTTTTATAGTATTGAACTAAAAAGCAAAAAAATAATTCTTAATAATTCTTAAAAAATATTTCTTATCGTGGAAATTAATGTCATTGGGTTAAAAGCGTGGGGTGCTTTGTACTACATTTTTACACTAACTCAGGATTTCGGAGTAAGAAATTGTAACAATTGATATCGAGCACCCCATGATTTTACCCCAATGATATTAATTTTCTCGTTAATAATTATCTTTTAAGAATTATAAAGAATTATTTTTTTAATTTGTAGTTCAATTCACAATAAAAGAGTGTTTCTTAGTTTTTTAAAATATAATTCGTTAGAGTTAAAACTACAAAAAAAAATTGTATAAAAGAATTTTTTATTTTAAAATATAAGATTAGATCATAAAAAAATGAACATAAATGAAAGCATAAACAGAGATAACGCGGGTTGCACAGCTAAGTAGTCGAAAAAAAGGCATACCCGAGAAATCACCGGTTGCACAAATTTTGCTACGTCTACATTGTCCGTGGAAATCGCGGGATACGCAGCAAGAGGGTTAATCGAGAACTTTTTCTGTTATCAATCTTTAGTTTATGTTTTAACTTCGATTTATTCCGTTGTTTTTAATGTAAAATTCATGTAATGTACCACAGAAAAAATACTAAACATATAAATTTCATAATTATTTAATAGATAAACTTATTATTCTTTAAAATAGATTACTGTAAAATCCAGCTATCCTATTCTTCTAAGCTTCAATATTTACTTTTGATGTATATTCATCGTACAGCACTCACCCGCTTTTTTTACGAAGAAACTTTAATTGTTTGTTTGTAGTATTCTTATGTTTTTAAGTAATTTATTCGAGGTATCATCCGAGGCTTTTGAAACATTGGTATACTTCTAGAATTACGAATCTTACAAGTTCATAAAATAAGTTACTTCTTTAAAATAAACAGTATTTCGATTATGATTCTAATTTTCCTTATATTCATCTCTTTTTTTATTTTTAAAGCTATCATTTTTATACTCGGCGTATAACGCGGTGTTAGAATTGCACGTTATACGCCGTATTTTACGGCAAGCATTGTTGACATTTTTTGCACGCAAACTTAAAATGACACATTGTACTTCATTTATATCTCGCTTTAAAAGAAAAATTTTTTAAACAATTAATTCATTATAATTACTGGGATATATGAAGAAGATCCTTGAAATCTTAGAAGTTTGTTTTCTTGTAATTTGATTACATAAACGCTTTGTGAGACAATACATTCGAGGATTGTATAAATAATACATTTCAGAGAGATTGGCTGATAAAAGAGTGAAATGTTGGCGACAGTGCTGTAAAATTTTATTCCTAAAAATAGGAGAATAAACTCATTTTTCATTAACCTTAAATACTTCTCAACATAAAAGAACATAAAAATTAATTCCACTTTCTCAAGGAATGTAAATCGTGTCAGACCAATTGTAATTTTTTTTAATTTCAGAATGATCTGCAAATATGCTTTGATATTTTATAATGTACGTTGTATAAGTTTTTATTAAGATTAGTAATTAATGAATGATTTTTCTCAAATATAGCCATGCAGATTCCATAAATTACATAAAAATTCATATAATCATGTTGAAAAAACTGAAATTTTTTCATCAATCAAGATATTGCACTACATTTGCTTGAACTTTAATATACAACAATTTTTCAAATGTAGTTCTCTGACTAGATAAGAATGCTACTTAATGTCGAAGAATTGAATTGACTAGACAAAATTCTTTATTAGGAAAGTAATTCTATTTATAGATTGAGAATAATAACGTAATTACGAACTTAAACTAAATGAATGTTCGCAATTAATTGTATTTTTTTTATTTATGTGTTCGGTCTTTGGGTTCATCGTATCATTTTATGTAAAGAAAATACTATCACAGGGTTGAATGACTTAAAATGTGTAAAAAGATCCTGAAACTTTTTCGGAATATATCAATATATTTTCTAGTACACTCAATAGATTCCATTTTTTCATAAGAAGCATTTCAAGACATACATATAAATCCACTAAACCATAATGTTTGCACAAACATAGGAACATTGACATAAATCCGTAATTTCAATATCGCATGAAATTGTTGAAATGCATAGTCGCAACAAACTCTTACAGTCAATTCTGATGAAATTAATTGCCTTTGTGTAGACCAGTGGTTGGCAAACTTTTTTAATGGGGGGCCACAAAGTTTAAGAAATTCTAGAGGAGGGCCAGAATTATAGAAAAAATGCATTTTGTGTTAAAAAAAGCTTTTAATCATAATGTTATAAAAACATTACAGCATTACACACAAATGTTACAAATTACTTTTTACCTAAAATAATATTTATTTTAACTTTTATTCAAAGGCCCTGACATGTTAGACGTTTGAGACACATGGAATTGTTTTTGATTTTCCATAATATTTTCGAAAGCAGGTTCCAGCTGTGACGAATCAACTTTCAGCAGTGCGAAAATGTATTCATCAGTCAATCGGTTTCTGATTGAGTTTTTCCGTAATTTTTCATGGTCGAAAAAGTCTGTTCACACACATAAGACGACGCAAACATCCCATAATTTTCTGGGAGTGAGCAATCAGCTTTGGGAATTCAGCTTTCGGCGGTGTAAAGCGTTAGGCGAACAAGCAAGATCAAGAGACAAAATTAACGTAAAACTTGCGGATCGGTCAGTGACAGCTGGCGAGTGGCGACTGAGTTCACTCGCCCGCGCCTCTCATTTAACCACGCTTTGCACACCGTATTATGCAACAAATGAACTATGCGGCTAGTTCAGCTTCTTCTGTAGGCTATGTATCTATTATTCTACTAAGTAAAATCCACTTTAAACTTCTCGATCGTCAAAACGTAATTGTAGCGGGCCATGTACTATTCATGTCGATAAACCCTCGGCGGGCCGGATTAAATACTTTCGCGGGCCGTACTTTGCCCATCACTGGTGTAGACCATGAAATACATTCTGGAGTACTTTGGCATGTAATTAAATTTAACGCTGATAGATTAGTCTCAGAGTATGCAGTTTTCGGACTTCTTCGAATGTTGGATTGTTTTTATTAGTAATGAGTTTAGAAATTCTTTCCATTTGTATAGTCCACAAAGAGTCCCTCAGAAAAAATGTTGACTATCCATCAAGATGATCAAGTTAAACTTTTTTATCAAGTAATTCTCTGCACTACTTACAAATGCTTCAACATCCTCCTATTTATTTTTTTAAAACTTTAACAATCGATTTTAATGTTTAGTATATTTGCCTCTCAAATGTATATTAAAATTTATTAATGTATACCGTATATTCCGGCACTTACACTTTCAGACTACATTTTTTATATATAAAAAAATGTTGATGTATATTCATTGTATAACGAGCATTCTTTTTTTACGAAGAAACCTTAAATATACACGTTCAGTCGAACACGTCTTATCTTTTGACAAAAACGGTTCTCAGAAAATCAACAGGTCGCGAAATATCTCACTGCCTCGTAGTGCTTTTCTGCTTAGCAGGCAGAACACTATTAAAACCCATGTTTATTTTTAAACGAAAACCGTGGCCGAAGCCTAATTTTCCGAAAGTGTACTTTTTTAAATCCATGAAAGATGGATAGACGAAAATAGTGCAATATTGTGAAAAAAGATATGTATGGTGAAAGTGTCCAGTTGTTTTAAATAATACAGAAAGTTTTTTAGTTCGCAACACGTTCACATCCAATCTAACAGATAATACAGGGAGGTCCCGAATTCGAGGTTCAAACTGTAAGGTTAGATACAGGATATTGTAACAAGCATTTATTGTATAGGAATGTATGGACCCACGGGCGGTGTATCCCAAACAGGGGAAATAAAAGAAAAGAGAAATTGAGTTATTGGTTGATTGCGTAGCTGGTTATGGGCAATTCATGTCTAGCTACCATTCTACATGAAGCATCTCAGTAGGAAAAACGTCATTCACATTGGTGCTGACGTCTACGATAGGAGACGTTACTTACGCCAAAAATGCAGGCATGCATTACATGTAAAGCCATGCAAATGGTAACGGCAGACCTGGGCTAAAAATGTATCACACGCAGTTTCCTGACCAACGCATGCCGGATCACAGAATTTTTCAATGGTTATATCGTCAACTTCGTGCAACACATTCGTTCCTTGTTGCCAGACGTGATACAGTCCAAGCCAGGTAGAAAGCATATTGAATGTTGTGTCTGATAGACCAGAGTCAATTACAAGATCTGATGCTTATGACGTAAGTGTGAATTATCAGACCGTTTGTAGAGTGTTAAATGAAAATCGCTTACACCTCTTCCAGTTTCAGCGAGTGCAAGCTTTGAATCCGGCAGACTATCATCGACTGCCAGTGGATGTTACAGCAATATGGGCTGCAGCTGGACTTCATAGCCCATGTGCTGTGAATAGTTACGAACAGTTATAGTAAACATTAACCTTTCAACGACACTTTTCATGGAGATTTTGTCTTTCCCTTCGTCTCTTATTTTTTCTGTTTGTACTTCACTGCGTCCCTTGCGCCCCTATATTCCTATACAATAAATGATTGTTAGATTGTCCTGTACCTATCCATACAGTTTTTACCATGGATCCGGGATCACCCTGTACGAATAATTTGTTAATTGCGTGCAACATACAGATGGCAGTTATCTTAGGCTGATCAATGCTATATGCAAAACCTTTAGATATGTGTATCGATAAATCATTCAAAGCAAACAATTAAAACGACAGTGGAATATGTAAATATTAAAAGAGGAAAAAATTAACAAGAGGAGGCTAATTACATAAGAAACTTTTCATTTTTATATGCTTATCTCTTCTTTATTTTTAATGTTAGGATTTTTATATCTCGCGTATAACGCGCATCCCCGTGATTTTTAATCTTTTTTTCTGTGTTAAAAGGACGCATTAGTCGTCGGATTATAAAATACACTGCCTCCCCAAAAAGTTTTTGCACAGCTTACCTCTAAAAAACTTCGCAGTAACAATAAAGTTCTTAGCCTACATAGGAATGATGATAACGGACCTTAACATTGAAAGCATGTATGCCTGAAATCCCACATATTTTTATAGGTATTTAAAGAATTATCGCAAATAATAATAACTCATAACAACAATCTGTAGTTATTTTGTAAATATTTAGTGAAAAATTCATATTCCGTGAACAACAGTTGAAAAATGAAAGTTGGGAATTCCCATATCTCGTCATCAATGTCTCAAGAAAACTTAAGCAAGAAACGATACCCACCACATTTATTTTAACCCCTTCAAGACCGGCAAAGGGAGAAAGAAGCGTTTCCCCAGGCCCACGCGTTTCGAGAGTATACGCACTCAGGGGACCGGGCGAATATCCCTGCCAAGCCTAATTTCATTTAAAAATGCATGTAAAATCTTAATTGCAATCAAATACGCTAAAATATATATTTTACTATAATTGGTAATATGTTAATGTACAATATAAAAATTTTCGCTATATTTAAAAAAAAAAAAATTGGGAATTTTACAGAAAACGTTTTCATTTTAATTTTAAAAAAAGTACTCTTTTCACTCTTTTCACCATGATGATTAAAATAAAATAGACGCAGAACTTTCAAAATACTATCTTTCAAATATCAAATGGTAAATTTACTCTCACATAAACTTGATGCGGTTCTAACTGATACAAATCTTTTAAATAACATTTAATCTATCGTTTTTTATTTTTAATTAATCCTTATAATGCTTTTGTTTTCGTAGTATCACTTTAGTAGCATGTTTTCTGCTCGTCTGGTTGTGGTAATTCTGAATGCGATAGAAACTAAAAATAATCGTTTGTGCTTACTGAATTAAAAATGAGTCATCGCGTTTGTTCTAAGAAGATCCGCTTTTTGAATGCATTTTGAGTATTAAAACTATTGATGTGAATATATGTGAACCACACAAAGAAAATAAATACTGAAAATATTATTATGAATGTCTGATGCCCGTTAAACTAATAAGCTTTCCTTATTTTTTCAACTTAGTCAAAATGTAAACAGAAATCCAGAGCGCAATAAACCACAAGCCCTTAAAGGCCCGATTTTCTCGGAAAATCTAAACATATGCAGTTGCTTACATTCATAAATATTCCGGACCTAATTTTTAAAAAAATTTGGAGCCGAAAGCCGATATTGAAACTTAGTTTTGTTAAACATTTTTTTGGAAAAAAAACGGATTTAACCGCAATCTAGTGCCTATTAAAAATTATTATAAATACTTTCCAAAAACTCTGATCACACCGGTATGATCATGGGCCTCCGAGAAGGGAAAGCGCAATCACATATGGTACTGAAGGTAGAAACGCGTGATCATATATATGTGATCATGGTCCTGAATGGGTTAAAGTAAGTAAGACACTTAAAAAAGAATTGGAAAAAATGTGCAAGGGTCAAATTTTCATAGCGAGGGGGGATTTATTGCACGCTAATAAATTTTTCCCAGGCTGTTCGCAATTTCGTTCAGGTTATCCAGAAGAATCTCGCAATATCTTCCAGCAAACCTCTTTATTTTTCATATATTTTTCCATCAATTTTAAACTTTTATATTCAAATCATTTTTGTTTCTTAAGTACCCCATATTAAGAAATTATATATATACAAGGTGATTCCCTAGCAGATCGACAAACTTGGAGGTCATGTAGGAGGTACACAGACAAATCGGTATCACATTGAAAGGCAGGGTTGCAAATACCGTAGTTGTGAGCTATGGTTCAAAGAAACAGAATTAAAGAACGGACACAGCAACACATTAATGGGACAGAAAATATTTTATTGATAGGCTACTATGGTGGTACTACGACTGGTCCTCGAATTTATAACCAAAAGTCGTCCGGCAGTCCTGACAGTGGCGTTCCATGGAATTCCTTGCGTTCTGAAAGATTCCTGGCATGTCACATATCCTCTTGGCAGCTACAGATATTGAGGCAGAGTGATAAGGTCTTCAACAAAAGAAAGGGGCGTCTCGAACGCCAAACTCTTTATGAGATCCCAGAAAAAGTCCATATACTTTCGAACACCTATTGTAATACAACCGTTCAATTAAAATGTTTAATTAAATGTACCTATTAATATGATGTTCTTTTTCTCTGCTTCTTTGCAACATAGCTCACAACTACAGAATTTATGACCTTGTATTCTGAAGTGATTCCGAGTCGTAAAACCCTGTAAGGTTGTCGGTCTTCAACGCATCACACTGTGCATAAATATACCATCTTTTAACTGGCGTGTCTGTTGATGATCTTGATTAGGTGAAAAGGCTGTCGCTCTTCATATTTTTAGTCTATTTCTTATATTGTTCATCTAAATATTATATGCTCCAACCCATAAATTAAGCATATACACCATATGAGACTGACATAAGCAGCGTGGAAACGAAGTGCATCCACGTGGGTAAAAAAGGGAATTAGTGGCGAATTTAAAGAAGCTGTTGTTATGATAGAATATAGCTGAGGTGTGGTTGATTAAAGATTAACAGTACTGACGTAAGTGATATGGATACATCATACATAAATGAATAGATGTCTCTGTGTATATATAAATTTTTTTATATATATAAGCTGTCCTAAGTCAGCAATGTTTATAATACTGTAGCATCCATTCTTTTATATTTAACTGTAATATTTTAATTTTTCATATTTCCTTTTAAATTCTGTTGTCTGGTTATCTTGCAACTTCAACTCTTTTCAGTTTTAATCATGTTTATTCATCTCCCTCTTGTAGAGAAAAATTTCGATTATATATATATATATATATATATATTATAGTATTCTTTTATATATTATAGTGATATATAAATCCCATATATATTTAAATTTCAATAACTTCATTAAACATTGTATTGAACATAGATTCCTTGCTAATTCCCTTTACAATAATATTTCTAATAGTTCTCACAGGGAAAGGCACGACTAAGAAAATTCATTTTGGGACGAGACTTCGTGTACTTGTAATACTCCATTTGGGTGTTCCACCTTGAATATTTTCGCCCCAAATGGCCATTCAATTCGGAGAAAATAGCCTTCAAAATTCATGTTTAGCTTTTAAAAAAATTAAATTATAAACATTGCCAGCGAAGAAGCAACTCGCTTGGCATTTCACCTGCTTTCTACGCGGACGGATAGGGTTCAAATTGCCCGATGTAAATTTTTTTTTTTCCAAAACCTTTAATTATTTTTTTTAAATTAAATAAATTTATTTATTAAATATAAAAATGTTATTTTACATAATTTGTTTTGTATTTTATGAAGTAAAATAACTACTGTAATTATATAAATATTTATATTATATTTTATAAACATATTTTAACACTAAAAAATATTTATAATATAATATACAACAATATGAAATGATATTTTATATAAAAAATTAGTTATAAATACTTTTATAGTGTGAAATACAATATATTATAAAAAAGTAATACATATGATATATAACATATAATCTTTACAATTTATTATTAATATTAGTATTATTTTTAAAAATTAGTTTTTTTATAATTAATATAGCAAATATAATATGTGCTTTTTTTATATATTATAAATTTTATTAATTCATAATTATATAAAATATTTAATACTTCTTTTTTGAATAAATTTATTTAATTTACGGATAAGGCTCGAGTCATGCGATCAACAAGGGCTTATATAAAATATTTTACACAATTATAAAACTGTTAAATTAATAATACATAAAAAGATATATATTATTTTATTATATTAATTATAAAGTAATAAATTTATAAATAATACTATATTTTATAAATTATGTTGTATTATATACAATATTTTATTAATAATATATCGTATTTTACATTATAAAACTATTTATAACTAATTTTTATATAAAACATCATTTAATATTTATTACATATTTTATTATAAATATTTATTTTAAAAATAAAAATATATTTATAAAATGTACTATAAATATTTATATGATTTCAGTTTATTATTTTTTACTTTATAAAATACAAAACAATTACATAAAATATCATTTAATATTTAAAAATAAATTTATTTAATTAAAAAAAATAATCGAGGAATTGTAGAAACAAAGTTCATCGGGAGTTTGAACCTTTTCTATCCATGTAGAAAGCAGGTGCGCTACCAAGTGAGCTGCTACGTTGCTTAAAAGTTTACAACTTAATTTTATAAAATCTAAACATGAATTTAGAAGGCAATTTTCCCGAATCTGCTGGCCATACGGTGGTAATACATTGAGGGTTAAACACCATGATAGAGTACTACTCTTACACCAAGTTTCGTCTCAAAATGAATTTTATCAATCATGCCCTCCCCTTGTCAGTAAACTGATAATATGTAATAACAATCGCATTTTTAATTAGTTGTACAGTTAATCAAAAGCTGGTGCCACATGATAAATAAATAAATAATAATATATTTTATTTAAAATTAACTGTGTATGTTAGGGCTGTACTTTTATTTTCTATAAATTAATATATAATATATATATATTATATATAGCAGTAAATAATTAAAAAGAAGACTAATAAATCCCAAGAATCTTAGATCAGACGGAAGAACCAAGAACATGGAACCATGACAAACCAAAAAAGAGAAATGTAGCTAGAGGGGAAAACTATTATGATTTCTCGAGCTGTCACTGGTTTAGGACAATGAAACAGGATTAAACAATGTTTGTGAGATCTCAACCTTCTCCTGCAGCAGAAATTTTTTCGACACAATAGCTTCCAATATAAACTATATTATATATATATATACTAGCTGACCCGACCACGCGTTGCTGTGTGCCTTTGTTTTGATACGTTAATTCAATATTATTTCAAGCTATTCAATGCAGTCAAATCAATCTTCGTTTACAATTTTGGAGGGTTCAAATAAAGTATGAAACAACATTTTGATTTTAGTTTTGCATTTTTTTTTATCTCCTATTTGAGTATAGTACAATGAATGAATTACTGACGAAGTTGTTAAGTAACAACTATGAAGATTTAATTTTATAAATGTCGTTAATTTTGAAATTTTTAAAATGATTTTTATCATTTTAAAGCATAACAATAAAAAATTTTTTATAACAAATCGCTTATCGGTGCACAATATTTTTTGCTAACCCATCTTTTGTTAACTCAAATGGATTCAACGGTTTCTACACACGTGAGCACCTAGTTGCATATTCGAGAAACGTGGATGAAATATATATATATATATATATATATATATATATATATATATATACAATATACATATACAATATACATATAATATATATATATATATACTATATGTATATATACAATATTTATATAATATATATATATACTATATATATACAATATATATATGTATATATATACACTCATAGACAAAAAATAGCGCACTAAGAAATAATTGCGAGATCGTAACGAAAGTTGGTATGAAGGAACATGTCGGGGAGGTATGCAAATGATTAGAAATTCAGCGTGATTGCGCATTACATATAGCCAGTAGAAGGAGTTTAATGTCATTTTCCGTGGAGTATAAAACAGGTAATCAAAGCTTGTTTGAGTGTGCTGCATCGTTTTGAAAGGAAGGGCTGAGGTAGACATGCCATTACACCGTTTTTGATAACAATATGAGCAGCTGTCTTAGTTTGACAGGGAGAGAATCATGAACATGATTGGAAGCTGGTTGGCCAGCTAGGCGAGTAGCTCGTCAATTAGGCTGCTCTGATTGTGTTGGGACCAGTGGATCCTAGAAATGTCATTTACACGAAGACCAGGCTCAGGATGCCCTCGACAGACCAGTCGTCGAGAAGATTGCCACCTCATAAGAAATGCATGCGTTCAACTGCTTACTTACTTACTCGGTAGAATCAAGCCCACCCAAAGGGTTTCGAGCTGTTAATGGACCCTCCGAGATGTAACTTTATTAATGTAAACAAAATAAGTATACAAAGTGGTCCCGAAGGGACCCTTCCCACAAAATTCTTGAGAAAAGGGGGAATAATACAGAAGAAAAACTTTACAATTTTGTATAACATTGCAAAAAAAAACCACAAACACAAATACAAACACGAACACACACACAGACGCTATCTAACTAATGAGACAGGAAAGACATGGAAAAAGGAAAAAGAGAAGCGGGGGAATCACTCCTAAAAGGGAATTCGAGATTAGGAAGGGGAGGAAAATGCCAGAAAAAGATAGCGGGGTCCAAACATAATTTTTTCTGTTATATTTTCGAAAAGGCGATAATTGCCGGTTCACGGTAACAGAGCAGGACCCTCGGAGAGGCAAGCAAAAGTTGCAGGAGGGTGCCAAAGGGGAAGACGCATCATATCAAAAACCTTCCCTCTCTAAAAGCTTTGCCATCCCCAAGGCAATCCAAATATATTTGTGATAGGCTATCTTAAACCCTCCTTTCCACTAATTTTTTCTGTTTCTTAGCCTTCCTATCTTGCTATTCCTTTTCACTTTATTCTTTTTAAAAATAAAATTGACTTTCCTCCAACCCTTTGCTGGTTCTCGTCATTTGACGAATGTCTCTCTCCCCTCCCACTTTCTTCTCCTATTTAGGAAGCCTGGCTTGCATGCAATTGTTGTTCGAACTGCTTCACACACACACATCGGCCGCCATTCAGTCACAAGTAGAACTTTCACTAAGGGTGTCTTCTCGAACCATACGATGGCGCCTGGCTGAAGGACATTTAGGATCGCGGCGCCCTTTACGTGTGCTGCTCTTGACGCCCACTCATTGACGCCTCCATTATGAGTAGTGCAGCGCACGAGGAAACTGGAGTGCAGCGGAATGGAGCCCCGTCATCTTTAGCGACGAATCCAGATTCAATCTCAGCAGTGATGACAATTGTGTTCGTGTGTGGAGACCCGTGGTGAACGCCTCAATCTTGTCTTTTCTTTACAGTGCCACACCTCTCCCACAGCTGATGTGATGGTATGGGGTGTCATTGCTTACAATACACGGTCATCCCTAGTATTGATCAGTGGCACCATAACAGACCAGCGGTATGTCCATGACATCCTGCAACTACATGTGTTACCACTCATGCAACGGCACTCAGGAGCCATTTTTCAACAAGACAATGCTCGGCGTCACACGGCAAGGATGTCGCAAATCTGTCTCCGCAATGTTACTACCCTTCCTTGGCCTGCACCATATCCAGATTTGTCTCCAATCGGGCATATCTGGGATAATTTGGGATGGCGAGTCGGGCATCCCACGAGTTTGAACGAACTAGAGGCAAGGTTACAGCAAATATGGAACGAAATGTCTCAGGATATCATACAGAACTTGTATGCCTCAATTCCCGATCGTATCGCATCGTGAATTCGCGCTAGAGGTTTCAACAGAGTATTAAATCCTCTGTTCATTTGCCTTTTTCTCTGAAATAAATGATCCTTTTTCTTTAAAATTCTAATTATTTCTTTATATCACAAAGTAGTCATTACGTATATAAAATTTTGTTTCATTTTGACTACTCCTTCTTGGTTCTATAATCTTTTTGTCCCCCCATGAGTGTATATATTTATAGGATTTAAAATATAAAAATATGTACGTTATAGTATTATAAACATTGCTGACTGAGAACAGCTCTATATGTAAAATAATTTATATAAAATTGTGTGTGGGGTTGAACATGTTTTTGACCATCCAACCTACCCCGTTTCTGTAGTGGCCAAGGTATCAGATCATGGCTGGCGTGTCATTAGTTTAGCAAAGCAACACTAAAGATTCGCCGAGTAGGAGGGGTCAAGTTTAATCTGTTGAGAGCTCAAACGTCCTCCCGTTGGTGTAGTGTGATAGTTAGAAGAGGGGAGGGGACAGCTCAGGTGTCATCTTCGTCACTTGACCGTGTTTCAATATTACGAGGCCCATCGCCAAAAGTCCTGGTGTAGCTGAAAAGTGCGACGTTATTTTTCTCTCACTTACTCACTCCCCCTTTCTTTTAATAATACTGAGCACAAACCTATTGAAAATAATGAATAGAATATCAAACACTTTTCTTAATAAAATATATTGCGTTCAAATTACATTTGTTAGGGTATTTTTCAATACAGTTGAATAAATTAAGTAAGATATATATTTTTATTTAAAGAAAAATAAACAGCAGGAATTAATTGACACTCACCTACGATACATTGAATTCTAATTCATAAGGAATCATTTAAAATCTTTCCTCCTCTTATCTTTAAAATCATTTTTAGTAATGATGCATAACTAGATATAATTACAGTTCTGAATTACCAGACACTTAAATAATTAATTAGCTGTTTTTTTTTGTCCAAAAGAAGCCAAGCTCATACATTAGCTAACTGCGAAACCATGATCTCGCACATTATTACTCTTACATAATTAGTAAGAAATTAAATTCGGTAGATGCAACAATACGAAATTTAATTAGTTTATTAACTCAAGATCCATATCACTAAAGCAATTACTTAATGAAAAAAATCATATTCTATTTTAACTAAATTTTTAAATGTATAATTTATAATTAAATAATGAGCTCTTTATTCCGGAACTGGTTCAGAAAAACGTATTTTAATCGTTAAATATAACAAATTATATTTATTATACTTTTTAATTAAACTAGAAATTCAAATCGCTGTTAAATTACATTTTACGAAACATAAAGAATTTGAAACATAAATTTGGTTTTGTTTCAATTAGATGTATAAATGTATATAGATTTAAATTCATTCAAAAATTTCTAATTAATTTTTAGATTGATATTCTAATTGAATATTTGAATCTAAAAACTTTTATCTATTATTAGTTTAAAAATCTTTTGAATGGCTTAAGATTTTTTTTTCTATTTGAAAAGGAAGTATATTTCAATAATTATGAAATAAAAGGAAGTAACACAAAATAAAAGGTCTTTCTTCTTTAAATCTTTAAAATTAACTCCGTTTTTTTTTTTAGTTTAGGAGAATAGAAAATAAATATGTTTTGTATTACTTTATATTAAAAAAATTCGTTAAATTTGATCATGATTGGAATTTTTTTTCACAAGGTAATTTGTTGCAGAAAGATGATTGAAAAAAATATTGATTTTTATAATTCTTTTTTAATTATTACAATCAAAATACAGTGAAAATTGTTTAACACGAAATTGAGGGGGCTGTAATATCTTTTCGCGTTTAAAGAATTTCTTGTTAAAAGATATGGCAATACATATATATGTATATATATATATAACGAAATTAAGTTTATTAGAGTACATCTTATTTGCGTAAATATGTGTATATGCAAGTATTTAATAAAAAACATCTTAACATTTACATAATTTTCTTTCTTTTTTTAATTATTATTGAGAAAGCAGACTTAAAAATAACAAAATCTTTTCAGAATTCCATTGTCGTCTTATTCGTTTTTGATCAACAGCCTTAAGTAGCTCTAAATTCATTCTAAGCGAAATAGCAGTTTGATACTCCCCTGAGATTTTCGCCATTGTGCTCGTTTGAAGCAATTCTTTTAAAATAGAAAAATAACGCGAACCATACGCACTAGGGTTTGCAGCCCCGGGATCACGGTGGTTTTTTCAAATCCCGCGATTAAAATAACTAACCCTGATATTAAAATAACTAATCCTGGAATTTAATTTTTGTCTGAATTATATATTTTGAATTTTTTTTCCAAAGTATTGTGAATCTGGTATAACATTTAATGTATCTTATTTTTTTCCCTACTGTATGCGTTTCATGTCAATTTTCTAAGGTGTTGAACCTTGAAGGGTTCGAGGCGGGTGTGTATGTTAAATCATGAAATTTGACATGTTTTCTCTTATTTTCTTCTGTGACGTTCTTCCCATCGCAAGTGGAGTCAAAAAGTGGACATTTCTTCCAACCTCCGGATGTCCGGTGTCAGCTATCTTGGACAGAGGCAATTAGAATTTGTGGAAGATATCTAGGAATATATCTAGTGTTTTTTCCAATCCCGAGATTTAAATAACTAATCGCGGAATTTAATTTTTGTCTAAAATATATTTAAAAAATAAAATTTTTCTCATAAAATTTTTTTTAAGAATTTAATTTTTAAAAAAAAATTTTATGAAATATGTACATAGAATTTTTTTGTGCAATTATAAGTGCTATAGTTTAAAAAATGTATGCACAGCTCTCATTTCTCGTATGGGAGAACGTCCCACAGATCTAAGTGGCTCACTGCAAAGATTGCACAATAATATAAGTAACATCTCAAGAATAGATTTTGTCACAGTTAATGTCGTTAATGGTCACAGTTAATGCTTCAATTAAATGTCGCTAATTAATAGCGGACCTTCTTGGAAGACTTGAGACACTTCAAATCCCATTGCATTACTAACATTTCATTCAACTGGATCTTCAATTTCAAAGGAGGTAACACTTGAAAGTTATTCACATTTTGATTCAGTAACTGGATCATTTTATATACAAACACCATTAAGTGTAGCAGAAGAACTCAATAAAGTTATCAAAGAGGTATATGAACCAATGCAGTCTATTAGATTTGAGACACGGTCATCATATATTCAAAAAGAAATGTCTCTTTTTTGAAAATGGAATGAGATGTGGTGACCACCTGAAAAGAACATACTCCTATATAATGAGGATAATACCTACTAACAGAGAATCCGAAAGTTCATTTTCTTGGGCAGGACAATTCGTAACAAAAATAAG
>BMAO01026896.1:13099-145583 GCA_019973975.1 Trichonephila clavata | reverse complement strand
TTATGTGTTATGTGTACGAGTTCTCTAAATGAATATGTAAAAAAAAAAAAATGTTTTTTTTTTTGCACGCCAGTGCTTACTTTCGTTTTGCCATATTAGTAGTACAAATGGTAATCCTGTTTTGGATACGGCAGTATTCGAAAAATTTCGTAAATAACACGAAATGTGTTAAGCATATTAGTTAATTAAATTTTGTTTGTTTGTGTGAATACATCAGTATTCTAAATGATAAATTTGTTGGGATACGCCAGTATTCGCAAATTTCGTAAATAACAACATGTGTTAAGTATATTAGTTAATTAAATTTGTTTGTTGTTGAATACATCAGTATTCTAAATGATAAATTTGTTGGGATACGCCAGTATTCGGCAAATTTCGTAAATAACACGACATGTGTTAAGTATACTAGTTAATTAAATTTTGTTGTTTGAATACATCAGTATTCTATGTAATAAATTCGTTGGATACGCCAGTATTCGGCAAATTTAGTAAATAACACGACATGTGTTAAGTATTTTAGCCAATTAATTTTGTTTGGTTGTTGAAATACATCAGTATTTTAAAGTGTAAACTTGTTTGGATACGACAGTATTCGACAGGTTTCGACGTGTATTAAAAGTATAAGAACCATTTGTTTATTTTATTTACTGTATTCTTGTGTTAAATTGGTCTTTCATACGAGAGTTTTGAGAGTAATTAGATTCGAATTAATTTTGAAATTAGTTTCGTTTCAGTTATTCATATTTAGAGTTAAATTTAAAAAAAAAAAATTTTAATACGACAGTGTTAAAAATATTTGGTTGAAATATATTGTATTCCAAAGACTATTTTACGAGTAATCTGAATGTAGTAGCAATGCTGTGAAGTTATATGAAACATGCAAACCATTGTAGCGATGCATGGCACGTGTGTGTGAACCAATAATAGCCTCTATACCATAAATCATTTTTTTATGTTGTGTGATCCTTTTTTTTTATTTATTGAATTATAAAGCAAAACATTTCGTTTTAGTAAGAGTTTTGTGAAATTGTTTTCGAAAGATAATATTTTCTAACTTTGTGAAATTTTGATTTTTTTTGTTTTGTTTCCCATGTCATAAAATTTCATTCTATAAATTTTTCTTTACCTAAGATTGAGATAGAGTATGAATTGTGATTTTTTTTAGATTGTCATGTTTTACTCTATTTTATTTGTGATTTAATTAATTATGACATAATACTTGCCTATGTTTATACTAAACAATGGTTGATTTTGTATTTGGGTACTTAAGAATTCATTACTATTACATGACATAACTTGAATGTGAAGTTGTAGTTTAGTTACATATTGTGAGGAATAGTTGTAACAAAAGTTTTTTCCCTCATTTTATTGATTTTATTATTGAGTGGATAGGTAAACAAGTAGTAAAAATGGCTTACTTAGGTAAGGCACGAAAGGAGGATCTTAGGCTATTGGCAGAGGAGCTGAACCTTAATGTGGGAGATAATATGAAAATTTCAGATTTGAGTAAACTAATTACCACACACCCAGATTATGATGAGGAGTTTAGCAAAAATCAACTCACAATAGAGGATAGAAAGCTTACAATGAAATGCTGAGATAGAAAGCTTCGAGAACAACAAGAAATTGAGAATAGAAGCTTCGAGAGCACAGAAACTTAAGCAACAGAATTGAGAAAGAGAATCAAAGGCTTGATCGCGAATTTCAGTTAGAAAAATTACGGTTAGAGAATGAAAGGCTTAAGGGGTTAACTAGTACACCTGAGGCTAAGGTTAGCATCTATGAGTTAACGAAAGTTGTACCCAAATTTGAGATGAAAGATGGGGACATAGTTTTGTTTTTGACCTTGTTCGAACGACAGGCAAAGAGGGTTGGCATCGAGAAAAGACACTGGGTGTCAGCTCTTTTGGCTCTTATGCCAAGTGAAATTAATCAATTAATGGCTCGTGAAGCAGAAGAAAAATTTGACGACTATGATTATATTAAAGGTCTATTGCTGAAACGCTTCAAACTTAGTGCTGAAATTTTTCGGCAGAAGTTTGTAAAACACCAGCGGAATCCAGCTCAATCTTGGCGTGATTTTGTTTTCGAAATAACCAGCTATTTTGAAGAGTGGCTTGGAGGTATTGGTGTAAATTATTTTGAAGGGTTGAAGAATCTCATGATTACAGATCAGTTTGAAACGACGTGTCCCTGGTGACATAAGAGAACAGTTTGTTGACAACTGGGTTAAATCAATTGTTCCAGGAGACTTAGCTGATAAGCTAGACGAATACGAAAGCGTGAGGGCTAATGTAAGGGGGAGCCCACTCGAATGATGCGAGGTACAGGCCGACAAATAATAAGTTTGTCTCGGATAATAAGGGCGCTAATCTGCAGCCAAAAGATGCACCATTTTTTAGGAAAACTAAATTGCCGGTAGAGTCAAACACGGGAAACAAGTAGAGGGTTTTAAGCCTAAGTGTTTTATTTGCGAGCATGTAGGACATTTGGCTCGGGAATGCCCGAAAAATACAAGAAAGACACCACCTCGGCAATGCCAGAAGCAACACAATTACTGCTAAGGGAACTGAACTAGAATCTACTAAGGAAGTGGTAACTGCTAGAGTCTCAATACCAGTCTCCGTTCCCATCAACACAAGGAATGGAATTGATGATCTTCAATTTGTTGATATCAAATGTGGACAAACGTCCATAAAAGCAGTAATCGATACAGGAGCACAAATATCAGTCTTACGCGAAGACTTGATCGGTAAGGATTGTGGAGAAGGTGAGGGAACTATCCAAATCATTTCGGCATTTGGTGAAAAGGAAATAGCTGCTCTTAAACTATTTAACCTAAAAATAGACGACGGAAAGCATAGCTCGGTGCCAATCATGTGCGCTGTGTCTAAGAAACTCGTCAACGACATGTTGATTAGCGCCACCGCTTATGAGATTCTTTTAGAAAATGTTCAGTTATTTGATTTTGAAAATCAGAGAGATTTTGAATGCACCAAGGGTAAAGATATACAATTGGAAAGTGAGGAAGAACTATCTACTTTAGCCTTAGGGCAAGAGACCGAGACATCGGAAGCAAATTCGGCGAAATCATCTTTTGTTAAACTTCAAAGAATGGATGAGTCATTGGGACCAGTCTGGAGCCAGGCTAAGAACAAACAAAATGCTTACGAAATTGATGATGGAGTTTTAATACACACTGAGTCAATATGCGGTGAAGATGTAAAGCAAGTTGTCCTTCCCACCTGCAAAAGAGAAGAAGTTATGAAAGTGGCCCACGAAATACCTTTAGCTGGACATTTAGGTGAGAGTAAAACTAAAACAGCGCATCAAATATCCCTTCTTCTGGCCTAAGCTCAAACAAGATGTAAGGTCATTTTGTCAAAGCTGCAAGACCTGTCAGCTTAGAAGAGGGCTCACTTACCGGGATAGAATTCCCATAACACCCATAGTTCGACCGGAAAACCCATTTGAAGTATGGAGTGTCGACTGTATTGGCCCTTTGGAGCCATCCTCTCGCAGAGGTCATAAGTTTATTATCTGTGCAGTTGATATTTGCACTAGATGGGCAGAGGCCATACCGGTTAGGAATATCAAGGCAAAAACAACATGTGAAGTTTTAATGAAGATATTCACCCAAACTGGGTTCCCAAAAGTTATTTGCACTGATCAGGGAACAAATTTCACTGCTGAATTGACTGAAGCCTTCGAGGACGTTTTGGGAATAGCTCCAAGATTCGCTACTCCAGGACATCCGGAGAGCATGGGGGCTGTAGAGCGTTGGAACCGGACTCTAAAAGAAATGCTGAATAAAAATATTCAGGAAAACGGAAATAATTGGGATTCTCACCTTCCGTACCTCATGTTTGCGTATCGGGAAGTGCCACATAGCACAACAGGCGTCTCGCCATACCAACTTGTTTACGGTCGGCTACCAAACGGCCCATTGAAACTATTGAAGGAGGTTTGGACAGGTGACAAGGAAATTCCTACTGGTAGCTCAAAGTCCGTTGAGGAATATTTGAGAGACTTAACTGGAAAATTGAAACAGGCTCATAACCTGGCAAGAGGAAACTCTGAAAAAGTACAAGCCGAATATGCAAGTAGATACAACCTTAGGTCTAGAGAAAAACGTTTGGCAGTTGGTGACCAGGTTTTGGTACTTATCCCATCGTCATCTCACAAGCTTTTAAAAAAATGGATGGGTCCTGCATCTATCATAGAACTACCAAGACCACATACAGCGAGAGTAAAAATGGACGATGGAAGTGAAAAAGAACTCCACTTCAATAAATTACGACCGTACATAGCTAGAATTGAGCAAATAGGTCTTATATTTGACCAAGACGATGAATTTGGTGAACTTCATTATGCCCTACTGATACAGTAGAATTGGACGTCAATGACATTTACAACCATGTAATGGACAGCTCTTCTGGTCTAGAAAATTCTCAAAAACATCAGCTTGCGGACCTCCTCTCTAAATTCTCAGACGTATTTAGCTCTGATCCAGGCTCTGCTAAGGTAAAAGGACATTCAGTGAGTTTAATGCCCGATTACGTTCCAAAGAAACTGAAACCTTATCGCATACCGATAGCCCTTCAAGAAGAAGTAAATAAACAAATTAACGAGTTACTTCAATTAGGACTGATTGAGCCTAGTGAAAGTGAATGGGCTCACCCTATCGTCTGCGTCTCTAAAAAGGACGGAAGCGTAAGACTCTGTGTAGATTATAGACTTTTAAATAATGTCACAATTACTGATGCATATCCAATGCAGAACGCAAGAGACCTTCTTTTTGAAATTGGCCAAGCCAGATTCATAAGTGTACTAGACTTGACGAAAGGTTATTGGCAGATCCCAATGAAGGATGAGGCCAAGCCTTTGACAGCATTTGTGACTCATTCAGGGCATTATCAATGGAAGGTTATGCCTTTCGGCATGAAAAATGCTGGAAGCACCTTTCAGAAGTCCATGGACAATGCTCTGTTCTTGCATCGGAAATACTGCCGCTCATACATCGATGATGTTGCTATCTATTCGACAACTTGGGAAGAACACCTCGATCACATCACCCAGGTGTTTAAGTCTTTGCAAAAAATAGGGCTAAAGGTGAACCTGAAAAAGTGTACCTTCGGCAGAAAATCCGTCAAGTTCTTAGGTCACATAGTCGGTTCAGGAAAACATTCTCCTGATCCTGAAAAGGTAGAAACGATTCGGAAACTGAATCGACCTACCACAAAAAGTGAAGTCAGAAGTTTCTTGGGTCTCACGAGTTATTATCGAGATTATATCCCGAACTTCGCACAGTTAGTATTGCCCTTAACTAACTTGACTAAAAAGAACATTCCGAAGGACATTCCTTGGGAGTCGTCAGCTGAAGATTCTTTCATGAAACTTAAGGAGGAACTTGTAAAAATGCCTTCTCTGCATACACCAGATTTGTCTCGCCCTTTTCTACTATTCACAGATGCTTCCGCTACTGCCATTGGCGCTTGTTTAGCTCAGCACAATGACCATATGGAGGAAATGCCAATTGCTTTCTTTAGCAAAAAACTGACTTTGGCCCAAATGAAGTGGTCCACGATCGAACGTGAAGCATTCAGCGTGTTAGAGGCGCTTCGTAAATTTGACACTTGGATCTTTGGGTCACAAATCCAGGTCATTTCAGATCATGACCCTTTGACATATCTTACCAATAGTGCTCCTCACAGTGCCAAATTGACCAGATGGGCATTGGCCTTACAAAGGTACAATGTTAAAGTTTCCTATAGAAGGGGTAGTGCTCACGGCAATGCCGATGCACTTTCCAGACTTAGAATTTCTGAGTAGGGTTTTGTTTGCTTCATTTTTATGTATATTCACTAAAGGTTCTTTTTAGAAGTATAGTAAAAAAAAAAATTAATATGCAAGTAGAGTATTTGTTTTATGTATTATTCTCTTGGGGTTTTTTTTCCCCCTGAAATTTCTATTTCTATTATGTAGTTTTCTATAATGTATGTATATTTATGTGTCTTCGAGGAGTTATATTATCTGGGGCTCTGCGCGCATAACCCAATTTTCAATTATTTCTCTCTGAATTGTGTCCATGTATTTTTTTTTGTGTGTGTTTTTTGTCTATTTTCAGGCGCATCGTCTTCAGACGGATGCTTTTCGATTAGGGGAAGGAGTAAGAATCCCTTAACTCATTTCAGATCGGTCGTTAAATAGTCCCTTCGGGAATTTGAAGAAGGATTTTGTGAGCTGCTCAAAGGAGTTGCGCGGAGGATCAGAACGCTGTTAGTTTGGTTAAGTGTCGTGCCGGTTGGTGATGTCGCGTGCCGTTTTGTGATGTCGGGTGTATATGTTTAAATAATTGTTAAATTAAAGATCAATTTGGCCACATAACTAATGTGTGTTTATTGAAGAGGATGAAAGAACTTTATTCAATGCACGCTGAAACTCGTTCAAATGTAAACTAAAAATGAGTATCAAAGGTCAAACTATAAAAAAATCACTTGTCACGGTTTCGTATTGTGTGCATATATGCGTGGCGACATCTGTTAGCAATCGTCTCTTTTGATATGCATACACCTGGTATGTGGTATAAGCATGAAATATACCAATAAAATAACAAAGCCAAATCTCAACGATAACCTATAGCAATTTATTTTCATATTATTGGCATTACTTTATATTTAAGATATCCGACTACTTGCGACAGCTTTTTTTTTTTAAAAAAAAGGAAAATATGGTGATTTTTTTTGTGGATATTAGATTTGTTTCGTACATTTTAAGAAAAATATTCTAAAATTAAGAAGAGAAAAAGAAATTATTACTAAAATGGGGAAAAAATTGGTAAAATGTTTTACAAAAAAAAACATAAACGCGGTCTATTCTGTACCAAAAGTTTATGAACAAATTTTCAATTCTGATGTGTTATTCATTTTTGAAAAGAACTTCAGGATAAGAGATATTTTAATTTTTAAAAAAATTAGAGCATTTTTTCTTAGTTATTATATGAAATTGCTTAAAAAAATACTGATTACATTCACATACGGGGCTGTAAATTTTGTAATACAACAGTGGTTGATAAATCTGAAGGTTAAAACACTTCTACTATTATACACAAAAAAATTTCAGTTAATTATTTTCAAAACTACCCCGTGTGGTGACCGGGGGGGGGTAAGAATTTAGTCCCAACGTAGCCCATGCGTGTCGTAGAAGGCGACTAAAATGGGTACCCAGTGTCCGGGGGTATAGCCGGGTACCCTGCCCCTGGGGATTATATCAGGGGACTGGCCCTCCAGGTTGGGGGTTGGGCGTGGGGCTGACAACTCCACCCCGTAAAAAATCCCACCGTTACGAAACCAAAGGAACATAAAGTCGGAGTGCTTTCTCGGAGACGGAAAATGTCTAAAGGATATGAGATTTGGATGCTGGAACGTTCTTTCTCTGTTTCGAAGTAAGGCCCTCCAAGCGCTTATTGAACAGATGAATCTATACCGCCTTGACCTCCTTGCCATTCAGGAGGTGCGCTGGATTGGAGAGGGAGTTCTGGAGAATAAAAACTATACTGTGTTTTACAGCTGTGATCCCCAAAAACATGTTTTTGGTACAGGATTTATTGTAAACAAAAGAATTAAGCACCTTGTTTTAGATTTCAAGACAAAAAATAGCAGAATGTGCAGAATTAGAATTAAAGGTGTGTTTCAAAACTACAGTATTATATGTGCTCATGCACCAACAGAGGAAAAGAGTGATGAAATTAAACAGATCTTTTCTATAGTGAATTAGATGCACTCTGTTGTGAATGCCACCAAGGTGACATTAAGCTTGTATTGGGGGATTTTAACGCCAAAGTTTGGAAAGGAAGATTTTTTCCGACCTATCATATTGGATATCATAGCCTACACGAAATTTCTAATGAAAACGGAATCAGGCTTGTTGATTTTGCAGCTGAACATGATATGGTTGTCGGAAGTACCATGCCCCAACATAAAAACATACACAAAAGGACATGGAGATCACCTGATGGCTCTACTTTTAATCAGATAGACCACGTGCTGATTGGCGCCCGGCACTTCTCTAGCCTTTTGGATGTTAGGTCCTTCAGTGGTGCCAATATCGATTCTGACCACGATTTAGTTGTGATTAAAATAAGAGCGAAAATTTCAACATTCAAGTACAAACATAGAAAAAGTGAAGGTAGGTTTATTTGCTCCAAGCTTAACGATCTGAAGATTAGGAATGAATTTGTAGAAATGTTAAATTGCAAACTTCAGGATAGTGAATTGGTGGGCCCCACCGGTATTGAAGATCAATGGTTACTGGTTAAAGAAGCTATCCTAGCAACTGCTGAACTGGTTCTGGGAAAAATAGAAAAGAACAAAAAAAAAAGACTGGTTTGATGATGAGTGCAAGGCAGTAACGGATCTTAAAAATAAATCTTACCGAGATATGCTTCAAAAGAGATTCACCAGAAGTTCAGAAGAAGACTATAAAACCGCCAGGAGAAATGAAAAGAGGATTCACAAAGCGAAAAAGCGACTATTCTATGAAGAGCTTCTTAAGGATGCTGAGAATCTAAAAAGTAGCAATGAAAGCAGAGCTTTCTATAAGATAATCAATAATAGTCGAAAAGTCTTCAAATCCAGAGTCACAATCTGCCGAAATAGTGATGGTGAAATCCTTAGCAACCCAACTGAAATATCTCAGAGATAGGTGGAATATTTCTCTGGCCTATTAAACGCTGCACACACTAACAATGCAGTTTTTGTCCCCATCAAAACTATCAGGATATTCAGATACCTCCACCGGATTGCCATGAAGTTGAACTGGCTCTCAAGACGTTAAAGTCCAACAAGGCGTCTGGACCTGATAGAATCCCGGCTGAGCTTTACAAACATGGAGGAAGACTGCTAACAGAACAAGTTCATAAAATTATTATCTCTATCTGGAATGACGAAGTTCTGCCCCAGATTGGACCCTTGGAATCATCTGTCCAATCTACAAAAAGGGAGATCCCACAAACTGTGGTAACTACCGAGGTATTACCCTTCTGAACTGCATCTATAAAATCTCGATAATCCTCTTTAACCGAATTTCTCCCTGGGTAGAAAGTATAGTTGGAGGATATCAGGGCGGGTTCAGAAAGGGGAAGTCCACCTGCGAACAAATCTTTAATCTGCGACAAATAATGGAAAAAGCAAGAGAGTTCAATATCGATCTTCACTACTTATTTATTGATATTAAATCTGCATATGGCAGTGTTGATCGGGATTTCTTGCTTAAAGCTCTTCAAGATCTAGGGATGCCAAATAAATACTTGCAGCTTATAAAATCAACTTTAACTCGCACCCTTTCCTGCATAAATATCACGGATTACTTTGAAATTGAACATGGAGTAAGACAGGGCGATGCACTTGCCTGTCTTTTGTTTAACTTAGCTCTTGAGTGGGTCATTCGTGACTCTGGTATCAACACGAGGGCCACTATCTTTACCAAATCTGTACAAATTCTAGCCTATGCTGACGATAGAGTCATAATCGCAAGAACAAAAAGTGCCTTAATGGAAGCATTCAGCGCTCTCAAAGCATCTGCTGAAAAAATGCATCTTAATATTAATGCAGATAAAACTAAATACAAGCCTGTGACAAAAGCAGTGAGCCCTGTGGCCCTTCAAGTTGGAAATCTTAAAGTCGAACTGGTTGACAGTTTTATATATCTGGGTTCCAATGTTAACTCTTGTAATGACATAGGCTTTGAACTAAAAGAAGAATTCTTGCTGCTAATCGCTGCCTTTATGGCCTTGGAACTTTTTTAAAATCAAAATTGATAAAAAGATCTACAAAAATTATTTTGTATAAAACTATTATAAGACCTGTTCTCACCTATGGATGTGAAACCTGGACTCAAACAAAGACCCAGACAAATCAACTTGTTATTTTTGAAAGGAAAGTCCTGAGGAAGATCTTTGGGGCTGTGAATGATAACGGAATTTGGAGACACAGGTACAATTTTGAACTCAACAGACTCTTTAAGGAAGCTGACATCGTCAACTACATCAAAATATGCCGCTTGAGATTCGCGGGACATGTCTGTCGAATGGATCCCTCATCTATGACGTCAAGAATCTTTAACTATAAACCCATCTCGAACAGACCCAGAGGAAGACCCAAGCTGAGATGGACTGATTGTGTGGAAGAAGACTTTAAAGTGCTGAAAGTGACCAATTGGAGAACTGTCGCCTCCGGAGGACAAGATGGAGGGATGTTCTGAGGAAAGCCTTGGCACACCCGGGCTGTCGTGCTAAAGAAGAAGGAGAATTTTCAAAACTTTTTGAGTAATCGCTGTGTGGCCCCGTTTGAATGCTTAAAAAACACACATTTAGAGTAAAATGCGTTTTAAAGTATGCTATCTTGCTTAAAGTAATGGCATCTGCTTTTACTAAAACACTTGTAGTTTTTTAAAAGCTTTTATTTAACTTACAATGTATGTATGTATGTATGTAATTTGTTCGGGTGGAATCTTGCAACTCAATTTTGAAGCTGATATCTTTCCTCCCATTGAGCTGAAATTTTGTATACACGTTTAGTTTGGATGACAATGCATGTTTTGACCATTTATATTCCGATATTGCAATTAATTAAAAAGATATTAATTAAAAACATTAAACTAGTTTTGGGCGCCAACTTGGATATATCTGCATTGTTGTAATAATTTTATTGTTACAACAATGACAAAAGTTGGCGTCGAAATTCGGTTTTCAGCCAAACTGGAATTTCATAACGTTGCGCTATTGACTGTATTAATGAACTTTGTCTAAAAAATAATTACATTTCTACAACGTAAAAACAATCTAATTTCTACAACGTATGCAATTTTTTTACAAATTTCTATCTATTTCCTTGGATTTAAATTCAAAACAAAAAAGTAGAGCTATTTTTCAAGTAGATTGGTACATTGTATACCTTTTTCAACGCTGCCAAGTTAAACTGAGATGGAGTATTGAAGAAATTCTTTAAATAATTTATCTAACTTTAATCTATGAAACTCAGACAAAAAATAATTACAGAACCGGAAAGATCATTTTTTTAATGTATCTTACCCATCAAAAAGGAATCCGCTAGGAAAACAATAAGAGAAAAATATTATATAGAAATGCAATATATTTTCGATTAAAAAAAATAATTTTACAATAAAATGAAGTAATTTTTTAAAGAAATTTTCTAATTTTAAGCCTACGAGTAATTTAAATATACCTCATTTTATCACCAGTAATCTAAACACACACTACGACATGTGTCCTTAAATTTAATTACAAATAGAATCTGTTAATTTTATTTGAATTTAATAATTGATTTTTTCAAAATCAAGTTTCTAAAGATGATCTGAGCAATTAAAAAAAATAGATTCTTACGTAGAAGATATTCAATGTCCAGCAAAAAATTATCATTATTTGATAAAACTTTCTTTTTTGATTACAAAATGCGTTTTTAGTCTTAAGCATTTTATTGATTAATACAAATATTTAAACGCCTTTTGAAGTTTTTAATAAACAATTCAAATTTTCTTCTAATATGTTAGAGAAATACATCCCTTATCTTCAAAATATTTCAAATAAATAATATATTCTTTAAGTTTTTCAAAAATAGTCAAAATTTTAATTAAACATTTAATAACTTTGTCATTTATGAAGATAATCTCACTAAACCTTTTTTTTTCGTGTGTAGAACAATGTTAGCCAAAATCTGCATGAAGATTGAAAAAATTGCTTAAAAATTACGGATTTAAAAAAATTGTGTTTTTAGTCTAATACCATTTTGCGAGAATTAATTCAGCTAAACCAGGGATGGCGAACCAGCGTTCAATGAGTTGAACAGGTTGAGAAACCTGTCCAGCGATAACTAAAAAGTAAAAAATAAATTAAATGTAAAAAACTTTTTTAAGAACAAGCTTTTATTTAAACGCGCTAAAAAGAATAAAATAAACTTTTCCTTTAAAACTTTTTTTACTATCAACTTATAACGTCATTAGACAATTTATATGATATAAAAGCTTGTCGCGAGATTTACCTGTGTAGATAAACAAGTAAAATAAATAACTTGACCCGATTGATTTTGGTTTTTAAAAATTCAAACTAAGTAAATATGAGTACTTAAATATTGCGACAAGCTTTTATATCATATAAATTGTGTAATGACGTTATAAGTTGATAGTAAAAAAAGTTTTAAAGGAAAAGTTTATTTTATTCTTTTTAGCGCGTTTAAATAAAAGCTTGTTCTTAAAAAAGTTTTTTTACATTTAATTTATTGTTCTAAAGAACGGAAAATAATAAACGTCGTATTTTTATAAAGCTAATAAGATGGCCTATAAAATAAAATCATAAAAATTTTTTTTTTTTGTCAATTTTTGGCAAAATTCACAATTTTTGGGGTAGTGGATACCTTAAGTAGATTTTATACATTAAATCCACACCTCAACGATATATCAAAGGGGATACAGATAAAAAGTTATTGGTTTTCTTAAATTTTTCTCAATTTTATATGTACATTCCGGTGGCACATACAGGAATTTTTCAAGGGGCAAGGGGTCGAGGGTTGGAAGTCTACCTTTTTCGTAACATGCTCCAATACGCCGCCCAACATATTCTTTTGATTTTATCGATTTTGGGAAACAAAAAACAGTAATTGAATAAATAATTGAATATATATTGAATATTATTGAATAAATAATTAGCATTAATTTGTAAAATTAATTATTGTTACAAATACTTGAATAAACTTTACGTACTTTATGCGTAGGATTATAATCAATAAAAAAAAAATCAAATCCTTTGGTGGGGGTCCAGACTCGGGGATCCCCCTTGTGTGCGTCACTGTGTACATACATATATCTTGATACTTATATACACATGCAAGGGTTTATTTACTGCTGTAGTGAATGGCAGACCTTCGCTGCAATAACACATTTCCTTAACATATTTTGCAATACAGATAAGATAAGACGGAAATAGTCTGTGTCCAGTAAAAGAAGTAGGTTAAAACATTTGGAGGGAAGGTCAAATTTGATATTTGGTCAGAGCAAAAATAACTCTGTTCTAGAAACGGTGATAGAATGTTGCCAATGTGACTATTCCATACTAAATTACGTTTATTCTTTCAAATGGTCTACATATGATACAGGATCTAGGTTTGAAATTAACATGGGGAAGTTATAAATAGTTGCCTGTTTAGCACAAAAATATCGTCAAATAAGCTATTACTGTAAGTCTACACCTAACAGAGGTTGAAAAAAGAAGAAAATTGAATGTTTGATTTTAATTGAATTTAAATAGGAAGATCTATACTTGAAATAATTAAGGGATAAAATTGAAGAAAGGCTGTCAATGTAAATATGAATATTCTTGTTACTAGCCCACGACGATCAGGCATGTAGTCCAAAACCGGTTATATCTGCACTGAAGACAGTGTTGAAGATATGAAGTTTAATTAAAAGAGAATTAAATAATACACTGGTGTCCAAAAGTTAAGCATACATCGTAAAATGCAAAAAACATGGAGTAAATATTCGTAAAATTATTCCAAATTTCTTGCGGAAGAAGAAATTTGGTGAAGAATTAGGTGAAGAAAAAACATTGGGTTTATGCAAAACCTTTCAGTCGACTACGTCCTGCGCGAAACACCGGCGCATGTCGGAACGCGGAGAAACCGATTCACGCAGCATAGGCAGTTCAGACAAGTTTCGTGCAATTGCTGTGCGAAGGAACGTTGTTAACCATCAAACAAGGTGAATGATGGCACAAAGACGCCAATTGGACATGTTTACGAAAGAAAGAATTGTTGGAATGCTGGAATCCTCACGATCACAAACCGAAGTGTCTCGAATTCTGAATGTGGACCAGTCTGTGATCTCAAGACTGTGGCAGAGGTTTCAAAGAATGGGAGATGTTACCCGACAACCAGTATCAGGTCGACCAAGAGTCACGACCCCTCGCCAAGACCGATATTTGGTAATAAGTGCGCGACATCAGAGGGGCAGTACTGCCAGAGCACTGGGTTCGGCATTCACAGTCGCCACAGAAATACGAATTTCGAGACAAACTGTTTACAGGAGACTCAATCATGCTGGCCTGTATGCCAGAAGACCAGCAGTTTGCATTCCCCTCACGTCTGCGCATAAACGCGCTCGTTTGAACTGGAGTTTGAAATATCAACATTGGAGTGTGGGAGAGCGGGCCAATGTGATGTTCAGTGACGAGTCCCGGTTTAGTCTGAGTAGTGATTCTCGGTGGGTAACGTGGAACACGTTTTGAACCAAGAAACATAACGGAAAGACATCATTTTACATGAAGAGGAGTAATGGTATGGACAGGTATCATGATGGACGGCCGCACAGACCACCATTTCTTTGGCACGGTGTTTGAGACAGCTCGAAGATACATAGACGAAGTTCTTGAGTCTTATGTTCGCTTGTTTCGAGGTGCTGTCGGTCTTGACTTAATATTCATGGATGATAATGCGCCATGTCACCGAGCGGTGCTGATTGATGTCTTCCTTGAAACGGAAAACATCCAGCTCATGTCGTGGCCTGCAAACTCCTCTGATTTAAATCCTATCGAGCATGTATGGGATATGCTCGGGAGACAAATTGCAGCCCTTTCGCACCCACCAAGCTCCGTTACAGAACTGAAGAGAGCTCTCCAAGAAGCTTGGAACCGTTTGAGGCCACAACTCATTCATCATCTAATAGCAAGTATGGTAAATCGCTGCGCAGCGTGCCTGGCTGTCAAAGGTGAACACGCCTTATTAAACTGCAGCATCAGTATTTTATTTAATGTTTTCTTTCATTTTTTCTTTAAAGTGTGAATCCTTGCTATGCTCAGTTTTCTTTCAAACTGCTACTTTGGATAATAAAATTAATTATTATCCTTCTTTTGATTTGCTTCCTTATTTTATAACCATTTTACACTCGCATACCGCGTTTCCCGCCATTCTGATTTACAGTTCCTTCTTTATTCACATGATTATCAATTATGCTTAACTTTTGGACACCAGTGTAGGTCCCGTTGAAACACAGCTAAAAGCAGCATTGGAATCAACCCTGGATCCACTCGCATTCATCTCCCACTCTGATGGGCCCCAAAAGCATAAAGTGGGACAAACGTATTCATAAGAGGAAAACAGCAAGGAGAAACTCAAATGTATGTTAAAGAAACAGCATGAAATATAAAAACAATGCATGAAAATAGGATATCATAGTACATGCAAATGAAATTTGAATCAAATGAATAGACTGCTTAAGTCGTTAAGGTATTCGAGTGGGTTCGGAGACAATTTTCTAAAATATGACTTAAATAATTATTTAATTCTAATTTTTTAAGTAAATATGTTGCAAAACAATAAAAATACAACAAAAAGAATTTTTTGAAAAATTAGTTTTCAAAATATATTGAGAAATTTGAACCAAAATATTACAAAAATTTGCTCTTTTGCTAACAACTCTATAAAAATATATATTGCGAAAACAAATAAAATTTTTACAGGAGAACAATTCTTTAATGTGTAACTATACTATATACTAAAACAAACTGAAGTTTTAGAATAAAATAATTATAAAATACAGATGTTCAAAATAAAAATAAAAAAGCAGAATATTTTTAGAAAAAAAAACTTTTTTGAATACATTAAAAAATAACTTAATTAAAACACGTCTTTTAGCCTTTAACACAAAGTATTCAATGTACTACAAAGTACAAACTCAAAAAATATTATAAGAACATTTCAATTACTCTAAGCGATATTACTGTGTGTTACCGTGAACCATTTTGTACAAAAATAACATTCTTCAAAAAATGCAAAAAAAAAAAAAAAAAAAATTTATATTTATAATAAAACTTTTTAAAGATTTGGGAAGGTATTAAAACTTTCCAGGTTTGTACATGGTGTTTTTCTGAACCTCATACTTCAAACTTTTACATTTTTGTGAAGGGCCTTTTTTTTACTAGACAGTTTTTTATCTGGTTTAGATTGCCTCGTTGAATCAACAATTCTCGTATTGTCGAGGTACCAAAAATATCCCATCATTTTAGGCCCTAATTCCATTCCTAACTTTTGAAGCAGATGTAATAGGCCAGAAAACCCAGAATTAAAAAGTATTATTGCAGTATAAATCACTAAGCGGGGAGTGTTTGTATCTCAACAAATGTCTCTTTCGGGATTATACTCCTCACGACATTGTTAAAACTTTCTTTGCAGTTCTGAGTTTTCCCGTGAAGATATTTTCTTAGGAGATTTTGATCGCAAAGATCCATATATAAGTCTTTTTAATAGAATTAAAAACTGAATTTGGTAGATTCGTTGTGTGATTTTTCTTTTAACGTACTCCAACAAATTCTGCTCTCTGGATATTCTGGTCTCAATTATCTTCTTTTTGGCATGATAACTTTAATTTAATGAAAAATAACTAGCTCTATATAAAAGTACTAAAAAACGATCTAAAGAACTGTAATTGTGAACGCAACTGATAAAAAGATAGCAACTGGTTTAAATCAAAACAAACATTACAATCAGTAAACTATTGTCTATTTGAAAGCGAAATATATCTATTAAAACATCTATAAAGTGAAATAAAGTTTATTAAACATGAAAATAATTCATTAAAATATTTTAAATGAATAAATATCGTATTTTGCGGGTGAAAAACAACCGAAAACTGACTGTCGCGTCAGACTGACCACTTGACCGGAACATATGCTCATGCAGCACAGGACCCAAGATCATGAAAACTGAGATAGGAGCAGTAGGCCTTGGCCTTCATAAGCTGTTGTGCCTCTGAGTTTAGTTTTGTTTAAATATTTTTTCTCTGAGAAGTTTTAAATGATTAAATTTCATTAACCTACATGACTTTTTATCGAAATCAATATATATATATATACAGTCGACTCTCGCTAATTCAAACCTTCGATAATACGAACCTCTCGCTAATTCGAAGTATATGCTCAGCCCTAGAAAAACTCTTGATATTTCGAAATGAAACAATACGTTTTGGTATACTCAATATTTCGAAGTGAAATCTGTGGCCGGCCAGAATACAGCAAGCGATAATTCGAAATTATCTAATAAAACTCTCGACAATTCAAACACTCACTATCAAGTAGAGTCCTGTAGCTAATAGGCTGGAACTTACATATTTTGTATTGTATTATCTCCCCTGTAACCTAGCCCCTTTGATGACCATCAAAGTTGACTCCGATAAATTTGACAGAAGCTAAAGTGTCACTAAACAAACTACGCAACTTTTCCCTTCAAAATCGTGTTGATGCGGATGCTTTACAAGCTTCATTTATTCAAGAAAAATCTATTGACAAAGTTAGATTGAATATCATAAAACAAAACAAAAAAAGATAACAGATTTTTTCGTCAAAAAAAATTAATTATGTACAGAGAGAGAGAGAAGAGAGAGAGAGAGTATGTATTATTTTATAATAGTTGTTTAAAAAATATAAATGTATTCTTTTCATACAAGACTTTTAACTTCTGTCTAATATTTCTACTGTATAATATGTACTTTTTAAAAATACTTTAAAATAATTTTATACATATGTACAATTGTTGTTTTATTACATAGTTTCAAATTTAAATGTTAGAAAAAATTTCTTTTCCTGTATTTTGGGAGTTTTTTTCCTACCCTCTTGATAATTCAGTTTTTCATCGGTCCCTTCAACTTCGAATTATCGAGAATCGACTCTGTGTGTATATATATATACACAAAGTGTTAATTCTTCTTTGTTTTTATTCTTTAATTTTTTTTCGAAAAAAATATGAAAAAATATTTTTTAAATTAAATGATTGTAACTGCTTCTCACTCTCTCTATTAGTTATACATTAGTATTTTATTTAGAGAATTGTAGTACAATCATATTGAAACAGTTGAATTATCTAATAATGCAAAATCATATGGCAATCCTCTGTATCAAAATATATCGTTGCTCCCTAAAAAAATATTTCCCAAAAAATAAAACCCAAAATGAAAGAAATATCCAATTTTTAAAAATAGCACGCTAGCAATTGATCACGGTGATGGATGTACACAATGTGATTTAGAATACGTATCTATGTTTAACTTCAAAATTCCTCTTTGTATTATTTGATCACAAGAAAAATACTATAGTTATTGATACATTTTATGGCAGTAGAAGTAATAAAGTTTGGTTTTATACCACTTTCTGCTTTAAAGAATATTTGTTCGCTTGTGTGCTAAATTTTACTCAGTTTTGTCAATATACGAGTAAATTGTGTTCATAAATGGAACCTTTCGGGAAACAAGTGTGGAAAAATTTCAAGAAATCTGGTAGTATTTTGAGGGGTATTATGTTGGATATTGTAAGTACAAAGAAACCCAGTGGCTGAGTGGTAGTGCATCGCGCTTCCACACCGCAGGTCCGAGGCTCTAACCTCGGGCTGGGAAAGGTCGACTCAACCTTTCATCCCTTCGGTGGGTCGATAAATGAGTACCGAGCTTGCTTGGGAACTTAACACTGGGGATTTCGTGTCAGACTGACCACCTGATCGGAACATCTGCTCATGTTCCTCAGGGCCCAAGGTCACGTATTCTGTTTTGGGCACAGTAGGCCTTTGTCCTACTCATGGGCTGAAGTGCCACTGAGTCAAGAAAGTAACAAAAATGTTAGTTCATATTTTTTATCACAAAATCTATTTTATTGACTTTTAATTATTGTTTTCTTCAAAAAACGACTTGTATGACTGAAGAAAGAAGCAGACAAACAAAAAATACTTTGTACATGCAGTTTTGAAACTTTTCTCGACTAAAAGTCAAAATTCCTCTGCTTGCTTTTTTATGCCACATTGATCGATGCCCACGCTAGAGAAAAAAAGTTGTTTTGATCCGGGTTTTGTGGGGGAAAAACATGACTTAAAGTGTCAGAAACAGTAAAAATAAATAAATAAATATAAAAAAAAATACTCTTTCAGCGATAAAAAAAAACCAACACATTTTTATATCTTCTACTACTTGTTGTATCGAACAATTATTTGGTATATTCCCAAATTTTCTAGTTGACCTATATTTATTGCAATATTGAAATAGTGACTGTGTTTTGATGAACAAACAATAAGCAAAAAATAATAAGTACCTTTTTTAATATTTCTTAGTAATATGTTGTACAACTAAACAATAACTTTAGTTTTAAATATATGCGTAACATATAGATTGCTCACGTTGTTGTACAAGGTAAGAATTTAATATGAACCAGGGAAATTCAAGGGAATGATCTACATTTCAAACGCGTTTCTAGAAAGCAAGCTTAAAAGGGAAAAGAAAATATGAGGCTCAAAATATTTCATTTTAGGGTGAAGCAACAGATAGAGGAATAAAAGTAGAATTCCTTATGTAATAATGTTTATTATAAATGTATTAAAACGAAAGAATTTATTTATCCCCCCCTCCCCCCTCTTTTGCGTAACTACTGTCTTGCAGACTTTACGTGTCTTCCAGTCCGGTGGAAACGACAGCTTTTCAGTCGCCCTACTGTATTGATTCTATCATCAAATTATATTGCTTTCGTCTTATCGCTTTTCGACGAATTTTTTCCCCTTCTGCTGCTGCTATACTTTAGCGTAACCACGTACCTCAATTCTTAAAATAACTGCTTTACCTTTATCTGATTGGGCTACATTGAAACGACCGTAATATCATCATCAAACGTACTATCAAAAAACACAGAAGCAAAACATCACGAGATATAAGTTGAGGACATAAAGGTACAATCATAAAAAATAGAATGTACTAAATAAATTCCACAATGGGTTAAATTCATGACGGGCACATGATGAAGGAAATCGCGTGTTCTCCATTGAATTCAAAACTAACACTAAATTAACTTGCATTTGGTGTTCTATTTGTAAAATTTAAATAAAATTTCCAATTTTATAATTGGGTAAAGATGTTCAACTATTATGGAAAAAAAATTCAGCAAAAAGATTTAAAAATTAAGAAAAAAAAAATCTTATTTAATACAGGTAATTTTAAAGCAAATGTATTTTGTTTACGATTGTGCGTTATTATTGTTGACAAATAAGTACTTTTTAAAAGAAAGTTTCTGCAAAAATCAAAAGTTGGCAACAGCGAAGCGCATGAACTGATTAGCTGGAAACACATGATTGTATTTATCGTATAATTATGACGTCATATGAATTTGTGAACTGATTGGATGGAATCACGCGACTAGTTATCAAATGACTGTGATGTTACATGAATTGAGCCCATTGTCATCGCAAAACGCAACTCATGTAAGTTAATAACTCAAAATGTAACTAAATTATTATGTCAAAGAATTAATTAATTAACTTAATTAACTGATAATAAATTTAGCTTCTACTACAATAAGAAGTCTCGTATTTTAGTTTCTAATGTTAAAATATGTATTTAGTAATAATTAAATTAATATTTCAATTATAAAAAAACCTGCACTAATAATATTGTTAAGTCAACACTTAATATTAATAAGAAGGTGGTCGGGTGGATTTTGCAATTAAATGATTTTATTTAAGTATATCATAGTTTCTTAATATTAAATTTCAATGGACTAAATTCCTCTGATGTCATAGTCACATGATAAATGTTTCCAGGTAATCATTTGATGAATTTCGCTGTTATTAACTTTAGCTTTTTGCAAAAATTTTCTTTTAACGTTAGCTACATAAGTAAATGAAATTAATTACTTTTGAAAATACTTTCAAAGAATCATAATACTTGAACTTCCTGAATTAATTATCGGAATTGAAATTTTACCTAAATTTTCCAAGTAGAACCTCAAATATAAGTCTAATGTCAATTTTGAATTCAATGGAGTGCACCTGATTGTATTTATGTTGTAACAATCATAAATTTAGCCCAATGTTAAAAAAAAAAAAAAAACTAAATACTATATACAAGGGGTGTGCTGTTAAATGTCAGCATCATAATAGATTTATATTTCAAACTACGAGCTTTATATGTGAAAGATTTATCGACTTTTGAAATTCAAATCGATAATTTTATTCATGTGTGATTTCTGCAATTTTGATTACTTCGAATTTTGTGTCCTTGATATAACGTAATACTTTTTTCCATCACATATCAGGATTTCTCAATTGTTTTAATGGCAAAATCTTTCCTCCTCATATTTTGTGTTCTCATCAATATTTCCCCAATCTTTATTTGGTTCGAAAATTATTGAAACAATTGTATATTATATTTTTTTTTACCCCTAAAATAAAAATTATACGGATCCCCCCCCCACCCCCCTCGCTTTTAGATCGGTATGTCACTTAAGTAATTCGATACCAAATCAGAGAGAAAAACTTTTTTTTGAAACAAGCTGTATGAAAATTAGTTGAACATAATTTTTTTCAGTCATATTTTCAGTCAATGCATATTTTTTATGGAGATTGGATCAGTTAAGTAGTTGTACTCAATACAAGAACAATTTGAATATCAAATATTAATGCGAATTGAATGAGAATATATAATTGCGCAGCTCGAAAGTTAAAATATCAACTTCCCAAATTAAAAAAAAAGGAAAGCAAAAGAATGAAGATAGACTGCGCAAGTATGACATCACACAAAAAAAGGCTTGTAATAATTTTTTATTCTCTTTAGTGGTGCGTGTATCTCATTGGACTACATCTTAACCTTGAAAACTAGCCTCATTCATCATTAGTATTATACACCTTGTTATTTCATCCTCTCCGTTATTTCTTTTTTATTTTCTCATTGAACAATCGACGTGCAATAATATTTATCTATTCATGTTGTTTCAAGGAAGATTCTTCAGTTTCGTGTTCTTTCCCAATCGCGTGCATATAGCTCTGGAGCGTTCTTCTCCCATAATTTTATTTACGATCTGTCGTGTTTTAACAGAATATAAAAAAAAGAAAATATAACTGTCGTTTTGCGTCAGTACGTATGAAACACGTGTGGACGTGTTGATGTTTTCTAAGCTTTGAAGTCAGCTGTTATTTTCATAGTGTTTTTTTCAAGTTAGTTGTTCATTGATGGAATGTTTTGAAAGTTGATGCGCCTTAAAATTTACGGTGTTTGATTTTGAAGCCAGACATATATACAGTAAGTAAAAATCGTTTGCAAAATTTTATGGTTTTTTCACTTTTATTTTTCTATGTGTTTAAATGGTTATGATTTATTCATGCAATTAAAAAAACCAGTAATATAATCGCTTTATTTTTGAACAGAAGTTATATTTTTGCCAGTGAAAATAATTTAAAAGAATAATAAAAATGATTTCTCAGTATTAAAGTAGATCAAATAAACTGTGCTCTTAAATTACGCGTTCCATTTGTATTTGCTTTTAAAATATTTATTGAAAAGTATATAACTTTGTGTTTATAAAAATTATGGCGCGAAATAGAAAACGATCCTACATTAATCGATTTTAGGGTCAACTGGGAAAAAACTAGAGTGGACCAATATAATTTTTATTATAAAATACAATAAAACTTGAAGAAAAAAAAAGAATAGCAATTTAAAAAATTCTTGAATACTTACGTGATGAAAGCTAATGTGTGTTTCACTTATTTTTTATTTTTCCTACTTAAATATAAAAGAGTAAATTCGCATATTTAAATAATTTTGTGCATACTTATTTATTGATTTTTGATGCTTTGGAAGCTTTTAAATCAACATATACAGTGGACCCCAAAAGTGTTCGTACACTTACAATTTCCTATAAAATTTAATGTTTTCGACTAATTAATTTCCTAATTATATTGGAATTGTAATTTTTTTTATAATATCTGCAATTTGTTCTAAAAAGAACGACATAATTAATTTTTAAAAAAATGATATAACTATTATTTTTAAAAATTAATCATCAAAAAGCTATTGAAAAACTACGTTGAAAAGTCTTCGTACACCTAACAAAAATCTCAAGTTAGCTTTAAATATTGTATTTCTTTCTTACTTTATACTTAGTAGGATATCTTTTAGTGTCCACAATAACTTTTAAATGTTTTGGTGTAGATTTAATCAGTTTTTTGTAATTTCTGCAACGGTTTTCCTCTATGCTTCTGTTATTGTTGTTTTTGCTTCCCATTATGTGTTTATATGTCATGTTTTCTTTTTTTTAATCAAATTCTCACCAAATTTGTTCTACTGGGCTAAATAAACTGACTGAGGAGGTTTTTCCAGAATTTTGGACAGTTATAGAGATACCAGTGGCGTACATTGAGAGCAGAGCGCTTGGCGTCATTATCCTGTTAAAAAATGAAGTAGTCTCCTATATCCAAATTTTCACCAGATAATTTAAAATTTTACTTTAAAATATTTAAATAGAGCTGATGATTCACAATACCATCAAAAAATACCAAATTACCTAATTTTGAGGCCGATTTACACCTCCAAGCAAGAACTTCTCCACCTCCATGCTTCAGCATGGAGGTGGAGAAGTTCTTATTCCACATAAATTCATGGGATTAAATTCCTCCTTTTTTCATTTACTAACTATTATATGCCCATCAGAACCAAAAATCTTTAATTTTCCGTCATTCCAATCAATTTTCTGTCAATTTTGAATTTTCTGAAACTTAATCCAATAATTAAATTGGATTAATGAACCATGGAGAAGGAGGTGTTCTTGCGTGGAAGTGTAAATCGGCCTCAAAATTAGGTAATTTGGTATTTTTTGATGGTATTGTGAATCATCAGCTCTAGTTAAATATTTTAAAGTGAAATTTTAAATTATCCGACGAAAATTTGGATATAGGAGACTATTTCATTTTTTAACAGGATAATGACGCCAAGCACTCCACTTTCAATGTACGCCGCTGGTGTCTCTATAACTACATAAAATACTAAAAAAACCTCCGCAATCAGTTTATTTAGTCCAGTAGAACATATTTCGTGAGAATTTTATTTAAAGAAAAAGAAAACATGACATATAAATACATAATGGGAAGTAAAAACAATAATAACAGAAGCATGGAGGAAAACCGATGCATAAATTCAAAAAAACTGATTAAATCTACACCAAAACAATTAAAGGTTATTGTGGACACTAAAAGATATTCTACTAAGTACTAAAGTAAGAAAGAAATACAATATTTAAAGCTAAATTGAGATTTTTGTTAGGTGTATGAAGACTTTTGTGGCGTAATTTTTCAATAGCTTTTTGATTATTAATTTTTAAAAATAATAGTTGTATCATTTTTTAAAAAATAATTATGCCATTCTATTTAGAATAAGTTGCAGATATCATAAAAAAATTACAATTCCAATATATTAATTTTTATCAGTCGAAAACATTAGATTTTATAGGAAATTGAAAGTATATGAACACTTTGGGGGTCCACTGTATATAAATTATCCTAACTGTATTCAACTTAAAAATATTTACATTTCCACAGGAATCTTCGCATATGCATATAATAGATTATGTTCTCAAATTATTATTTTTAAAGCAATGAAATTGAAAATTTCGACACGATTTATTTAAAATATGAGTGGAGACCTGACAGAGCCTCTAAAATTCTATCTGGCTTCATTTGTACCGACAGCTGCTATTTACCATTCACTGGGATAAGATGTTTTTTTTTTATTTATTAAAACATATTTCATATTTCTTTGGTTCACTAAAATGCTCTTCTGCAATTCTTACTTCGGATTGCTTGATAGTTTGTGATTTAAATAACAAATTTTCGAATTTGAAAAGTAATTTGTGTGTTGTGTGTGTGCAAGTAAAGAATTAATAGAAATACTGAACAATGAGTCAAGTCAAAATTTTATTCAGTATATAATTTGCAATTAAATGGTTTTAAGATAAATAACTAGCAATTTCACCATGTAATTAATTTCCCAAAGGAAATACAATTCTTATAAACGCCATGTTTATATTAACTGGATTTTCGTATATATTTAAATTCGTATTTCGCAAATGAAATATAAATAGATGGGGGAGGGGGATGTATGTGTGTGGTCTGATATCAAAAGAATAGGTACTTGAGATTGGGTTTGATTGAATCTGTAAATTTAATATTCAAAATTTCTCTCTCTCAGTTGAAAATCAAATCTGTAGTTGCCAATATATATATCTTTATATATAAAATATACGTGTCACACACACACACACACACACACAGTGTTTGTCCGCAATGGACTCCGAAACTACTCAACCGATCATAAAAACGTTGCCAGATTCCCGTAAGGGAATAATCGCAAAATACGGCATTGCTCATGTGTCTGTGGAAGCAGATATTGCAAACCAAAATGCACAAAAATTAAGTGCCTGGGGTATTTCGGGGTGTGGAATCCGATTTTAGAGTCAGTTTCCAAAAATAACCGTAACTTTGCCGGATAAAGTCGGTCGACCATATTTTAGACACACTATAACAGGGGCTTACATTAAAAGCCTTGAATCGTGAAAACTTGGACCCTGGCGTACTTCAAAATGGATAATCCGAATCTGATATCCAATCTGAGAAATAACTGTAACTTTGCCGGATAATTCAGGACGACCATTTATTACGCAAACAGTGGCAGGAGTTTACCCTGTCTTGGTGCGGGAAAAGTGCGTTTCTGGTGTAATTCGGGATGGTGAACGAGAGTTTGAAATCGAATTTTAGAAATTCCTGTAACTTTGCCAGATAATGCCGGACGACCCTAATGCCCCTTCCAGGAACTGAACTTGCCGGCTCAGGGGAACAAAAGTAATTTCCAGTTGTATCTAGGGGCGGGAAATGATAATTTGAAATTATATTTCAGAAACTGCACTAAACTTGCCGGATATTGTCTGAATTAGGAGAAAAGGCAAATGATTCGAGTCCCGCGTCCGGATTTTCGTTATCTCTAGCGTCTGAACTTGCTCGTGCTGGAGCATCATAAGTCAGCTCCGTGTGCATTTTGGAGTGGGAAATGAGAATCTGAAATTGAATTTTAGGAGTTTCGATACTTTGCCGGATAATCCCAGTCGACCGTATTTTAGACACACCGTAGCAGGGGCTTGCCTTAAAAGCCTTAGATCGTGAAAACTTGGTCCCTGGTGTATTTCAAAACGGATAATCCGAATCTGATATTCAATCTGAGAAATAACAGTAACTTTGCCGGATAATTCAGGATGACCGTCTTTTACGCAAACCGGGGCAGGAGCTCACCCTTAAAGTCTTGACGCAGGAAAAGTGTATTCCTGGTGTAATGCAATGACCATAAATGATTCTGAAACCCGAACAATATTCATTTGATACTTGGACTTAGAAAATCCATGTTTCTCGAATGGGCAACTAGATGTTACATGGTCACGTTTGCGGATACCATTGAATCTATTTGAGTTAGCAAAGTACGGGTTACCGAAAAATATTGTGCACCGATTAGCGATTAGTTGTATAAAATTATTATTTGTTATACTTCAAAATGATGAAAATTTTAAAAATTGCAAAGAAACAACGTTATTCATCACATTTATAAAATTAAATCTTCATATGTTGTTACTTAACGACTTTGTTAGTAATTCATGCATTAAACTACACTCAAATAGGAGATGAATGAAATGCAAAATTAAAATAATTTGCTGTTTTATACTTTATTTAATCCTCCAAAATTATAAACGAAGTTTGATTTGACTACATTGAATAGCTCAGAATAATATTGAACTAACGTATTAAAACAAAGCCACAGCAACGTGTGGCCGGGTCAGCTAGTATATATGTATATATATATACTAGCTGTTACCCGCCCGCTTCGCTGGGTATTTCATGATGTTTTATAAATTTTTACTGGTTATATATATGTATAAATTATTGATATCTAAGTCCTATTAAGTATTCGATTGTATTGAAAAATATACTTATGCCTGTAACTGTCGCATGTTGAAAAAAAAGGGGCAGAACTAATCTAATCTGTATTTTCTAAAAATCTCTAAAACTGAAGTATAGAATGATGTTTGCACTTTCGTAACCCTATAATCAAGCGGATTCTCGTAAAACCAGTTTTCGGTGGATCTCAACTCTGTAAAAGGAATATGCAAGTCAAATTTCAAGTCTAAATCTAACAGGAAAAAAAACGGAATTTTTACAATCAATACCCACGTAATCCCGTTGAGAGTCGTTTTCCAAAAAAACCGTTCTTAGTGGATTAATATTCAACAAAAGAAAAATGCAAGCCAAATTTCATTATTATAGTCCTTGTAGTTCGAAAAAAAGATTTTTTTTGTCAGTATATATATACGCCCCATTAATCCCCTGATCCCCCCAGGAGTTGATTTTCGTAAAATACCTCCTTAATGGATCCCTATTCAACAAAAGAAACATGCTTAACAAACTTCAAGTATGTGGGTCTAACAATTCAAAAACAGAAATTTTCTTCTATAGCTCCTCTTGACCCCTCGCAACCCTACTTGGGGGTCGATTTTCGTTCTACTCTTTGTTAGAGGAACTCTTTTCCATGAAAGGAGCATGCCTAACAGTTTTCAAGCAGGTAGATCTAATAGTTTAAAAACGGAAATATTTATCGATTACGCCCCTCGATTTCCCGAAATGAAACTTAGTGGTTTGATATTCACGAAACCCATTTTGTAGCGGTTCTCTTCTCTACGAAAGGAATCTGCTTACCAAATTTCAAGACTGTACGTCTAACAGTTTAAAAATGGGGATAATTGTCTATAACGCCACTTGAGCACCCGAAGCGCCACTTGGAGGTCGATTTTCACGAAACGCATTTTGTGGCGTATCTCTATTCTATGAGAGGAATCTGCTTACCAAATTTCAAGACTGTGAGTCTAATAGTTTAAAAAGCGGAATAATTATTTATATCTCCCCTTAACCCCCCGCAACACCCCTTGGGGGTCAATTTTCCCAAAACCCATTTTGTAGTGGATATTTACTCCATGAAAGAAACATGTCTACCAATTTTCAAGCAGGTAGGTCAAATAGTTTAAAAACGAAAATATTTATCTATTACGCCCCTTAACCCCCCGCAACGCCACTTAGGTCCCCCCCCCCAAAACCCATCTTGTAACTGGTCTCTACTCTATGAAAGGAATCTATTTATCAAATTTAAAGACTGTGCGTCTAATAGTTTAAAAAAGGAAGTAATTATCTATAATGACCCCTAAGCCCCCGCAATATTACTTGGGGGTCGATTTTCATCAAACTCATTTTGTAGTGGATCTCTACTCTATGAAAGGAATCTGCTTACCCAATTTCAAGATTGTACGTTGAGTAGTTTAAAAATGGAAACAATTATTTATAACACCCCTCAACCCCACCGTAACCCCCCTTGCGGTTCGAATTTCGCAAAATCCGTTCTTAGCGCATCTCTACTCCATGAAAGAAACATGTCTACCAAATTTCAAGTCTCTAGGTTGAATAGTTCTGGAGGTATCGTGATTAGTCAGTTAGTCAGTGAGTGAGTCGCTTTTCTCCTTTATATATATATATATATTCTTTTTTGTGTGTGTGCAATCCAGTCCTTATTTTTTTATTTCTTCAAATATCAATTGCATATAATTCTGAAAAAAGAATTTTAAAATTGGAAGCTTTTAAAAAAAAGAGGAAATATTTAAAGTACTAAGAAAAGTTGTAGGGATATTTCTTTTATGAAAAATATATTTGGCTATTTAAATCATTAAAGGTATTTTTATTTACCTTTTTACTCTTCTGTTTTAAAATAATTCTCTCTGACCACGACCCTGTAATATAGACTGAAATATTTGATTATCCTCATTTTTTAATGATATATGTTAAATTACAGAATAAATGATAAAAATAACGAGATAATAAAACACATGGATTGTTCACCAGTTGTAACTGGAAAAAAAATGCACTTTTTATCTTATCGAAAAATTCAGATATCTATGTAGTAATTGATAATTGTTCTGCATATATGTACCGTACTCAATCGAATCTAAGCCGCAATTTTTTTCCATTGTTAATGCTACTGGAAATCGGGTGCAGTTTACAATCGAAGGGGGAAAAAATTCACTGGATGGGACAATTAGAGCAATTACAGGATTATGTATGCGTTTAAAGGTTTATAATACTCATAAAATAACTAATTATATACTTCTTATTAGTTGTCATTTTAAATTGATTTTATTTTCGTAAATTTGGATATGAAAACCATTTTTCACAAAAACATGTTGATAATTTGGGGTGCGGCTTAGAATCGATGGCGGCTTAAATTCGAATAAATACAGTATATGTATATTTATATTTTTAAAAGTGTGATAATGCTTTTATTAGGTGAAGAGGTAACTTTATGACGTTTTGGTATATGTTTATAAAAAAGTATTTATGATAAATTTTTTTTAAAAATAATTTTTATAGCATATATTACCTGGCATTCGTTCTCAATTTTAGTTACCCGAATTTGGATATAACTTGCTATAGTTGCGGAATGCATTTTCATATTTACTTAATCCTATAATTTACGAAACCTTATTTGACAGACCAACAGAACAGTTAACATTACAAGGGTATCAAAAGGTAAGTCAAGCGATGTGTAGAAATTTAGAAGGAAAATTTACCTTGAAGACATTTGAATTTCGCACATTTTCAAAGTTTTTTTTCTCGAATGAGGTTGCGGATTGGTATTTTTACCTTTGCAGGCCTAGTACATTCCCCAGGAGCTGGTATCACTTTTTAGTGCGGCACAATTTAGGCGATACCAATTGCCGCAAGTTATTTTGACGCCCAGTTTCCTCCCCAGAGGGAGGCACTTCAGCTCTGACGGTGCGAAATTGTACTTAGGAATTTAATTTTGCCGCGAGCACCCAAGCCAAACGGGCACTTAAGGAACTTTTTACATGCCACATAATCATACTACATGGAAGCTGTCGATTTTCTGCATCATGAAAATCGACCGATTTGGGCCGGGGTCTAGCCCGCAACCTTAGGTACAGAAAGCCAGCAACAAACCAACTACGCCACCCAGCAGGCATTTTCAAAGTAAAGAGGTTAGTTAAAATCTTTCTGAATTCATCAAATCAAATAATCAATAAAACCAAATCAAACTAAACAATAATATTTACTAATAGTTGATCTTCATAAAAATTGAATGCCATAAACTTAAAACAAAATTGATCGCCTCGAATTCTCTTCCGGACAAAGATTAATTCGCAATCAATGCAGCAAAAAATTTTTGCTATGGAAGAACTACACAGGATTTGTTTGCAAATTTTCAATTAAAAAAAGATTAGTTGCGTTTGAAATAATGTTATGATTTTCATTTCGCAATGATAGTGTCATTAAAAACGCTTTTAGAATATGAGTGCTATTGGCGTTGGATTTCGTTATTTTAAACCATTGGCAAGTAATGAGGATGATTTTTGAGTTGTTCCTCACTCTCCAAACCCACACCACACCAAAGTTAAGGCTTTGAGTCTTAATATATATACTTCCTCATCACTAAACTAATATCTTCATTGGAATCAAAATTCGAATCTACAACTCATATGAAAAACAGCCATCCATTTTCAATTCGTGAGAAATGCTCCTCACGATATATTCAATGAATATAATAAACGTGAACTTTTTAATAACAAATCCTTCTCTAAAAACAGAAGAAAAAAAAATTACACGGTCTTGATGGATACTTATAGTACAATACATTTATGTTTCAAAGTAGGTTTAATGCATTCTTCTTTTTGCTGGTGTGCTATTTTTAAAACACTTTTAAAAATCGTAATCACTAATTTTCGTAAAAAAGGGATCTATTTTTCATGCTTTACACATTATAATGATATACTACTTTATTTCTACATCGTATGTTTTATACTTTATAAATAGGATTTTGATAAGATGGGGTCGTTTTTATACAGATCAGAATCATATTTAGATAGTCAAACCATATAGATGATCATAATAATAATCTCTGATATCAAACAAACATGGATTGTAAGGTTATTTGAATATTATTTATATTCATTTGCAATAATCTCATCAACTCATAAAATTTCATAGTTTTCGTTTTCACTTTATGTGCCTCATATTTAAAGAGATCAAATATGACAATATAACTGTAATCGGATCCTATGCATCATATTTAGCATGACCGAGGGAGAGTTTACAATTCCATTAATTCCTGATGCACGTTCATGCGATGCGTTTAAGATTGTGTACTGATAACACATTATACGCTCGAAAACACTTCATTTGTTTTTGTGTATTGTGAAAGTGATCCACAATCCATTTATACCAGGAAGATAAAACACTATTGTCAAACAAAATAGCTGGAAGATGTTAACCAGTTTCTTGGTCTTGAAACTACCTATTGAGGGTAGTAAATTTCTTTTTCACTACTGCTGCACCGACGTTTCTCTTTTCAAAACTTTTAGACAATATATACACAGGGACGTCTTAAGACTTTCTGAGGCCCGCTCAAGGAAATCTTAAGATTTCGGAGGCCTTGGACCCCAAAGCAAAAGTAGACCCTACTTGTGATCTTTAAAAGTAGACAGTATATAGCATGTGTTGTCAAATACTCGGACATATGGTAATTTGAAACAAATAAATATGCCCAACTCACAATCTCAAAAACCTAGGCACAAACCGGCTCGACCGATGGCCGCATTTCCATTAAATAAGTTGAATGATTGCTTATGGTATTATAAGCATAGACCTAGACATTGACAACGGTCATCACAAAATAATACAGTCTCGCCACTTTTGTCAGTTGACATGCAGTTTGAAACTGGGTTTTTCGGAGAATATGTACGGGAATAGTACTTTACCATTAAAATTATCCAGATTATGATCCAATAAAGACTGAATAGAGAACAAAATGAGGCCCCATCGAGGGCGAGGCCCTGAACCCGGACCCAGTTGGCCCATGCCTTAAGACGTCCCAGTATATACATTAGGGGGAATCCGGTTGTAAGAACACATAATTATTTTTAATTAGAACTTACCTATGCGGAAAAGATGTTCTATAATATTGAGATTAAGAGAAAAATATAAGTTAAAGAATAATTTAAAAATTTAATATTACCAAAAGAGATTGGATTTTTGAAAAAATGGAAAAAGAATACATTTTGATTAGACGATTTTAAAATCCAAATAATTTTTTTTTTTTTTGTTTTAATATAGGTAACCAAAAGCAATGATAACGCTGTTCAACATGATTTTTGTCTCATGAGTACCATAGTTGTACTTAATGCAGTTTTTTTATCGTGTTTTCAAATATGTATTCAGAATTTCTCCATCACCCACAGTTTTTTTTTTTAATTTTAATTTCAATTAATGTACTTAAATATTTTTTTAATAAATTACCATTTGTCCATTGTAAAATAAAAACTCCTAGAGTATTGTAAATGTGATGTAACCACATGAGCTAACTCAAATGGTATCATTGTTACTGTTGTGCAAGTTCAGACATGTACAGACACTTTGGCACCAGACGCAATAGACAGGCACAGACATGGTTTGGACTATCATGCATTCATTAGAACGATATCAGTTGTGAGACAGTAGTGAACCAGTAAACACGTAATTGTGAGTGCTTTGTGTCTGGATTGTTGTATGTTACGTAATTATAAATTTTTTTTTCTTTTAATTTGTAGTTAGTTGCAAAATGCATAGAGCTTGTTTAAATTATCATAACAACTTTTGTTATATATGTGGTGAAGTGACGCTCAAGTCCCAAAGGCGAAACCTTACTCCATTAGTAAAAAAGTGTTATGAACTTTATTATAGTAGTAAAGTGGGAGACCAAACAAGGACCTAAGCCCCACATATCTGTTGCTTATCATGTAGTAGGCTTCTCACTGCATGGAAGAAGGGCACATGCCATTTGCTCTCCCTATGATTTGGAGGAAACCCAAAGATCACTCCTCTGACTGTTCTTTCTGCTTAACAAACACATTAAAGGGATTACGTCAAAATCAAAACATACAGTGGTGTACCCTGACTTGCAATCAGCAAGGAGACCAGTTCCACACAGCAAAGAATTGCCCTTACCAAAGCCTCCACAACATGTGACATTAGATGAAGAGAGCTCAGATTCCGATAGAAGTAAGGAAGAAGAAGAAACAGTTTGTGATGATACAACTTTTGAACCAAGCTATTCATCTGAGCCTCATTTATTGACTCAAGAAGATCTTAATGATCTCCATAAGAGATTTAAAGTCATCCAAAAAAACAGTCTGAAATGCTTGATTTCCGGCTAAAAGGATGGAATCTTCTTCGAAAGAATACAAAGATATATACTTATCATAGTCGTCATTCTCAATGTAAAGACTATTTTTCTGAAGAAAATGGCTTGGTGTTTTGTAATGACATTTCTTCTCTTATGGAGACATTTGGTATTGAACATAACCCTACAGAATGGCGCTTGTTCATTGATTCCTCCAAAGCAAGTTTAAAAGCAGTGCTTCTGCATAATGGAAATAAATTCCCATCAATACCTGTGACTCACTCTGCTAGTATGAAAGAAATATATGAAAACTTTCAATTTATATTGGCGAAGTTTCAATATGCAGTGTATGAATGGAATATTTGTGGTGATTTGAAGGTAATTGCACTTATTCTCTGTATGCAGCTTGGTTACACAAAGTACTGTTGCTTTTTGTGTCTTTGGGATAGTAGGGACAGTAAAAACCATTACATCAGAAAAGAATGGCCTCAACGCGAATCATTCATTCCTGGACAGAAAAATGTGAAATATGACGCATTGTGTAATCAAAAAAATGTGTATCTACCTCCGTTAGATATCAAACTAGGATTAATGAAGAATTTCGTGAAAGCCATGGGTAATAAGCCTTGTTTCATGTACTTAAAACAGAATTTTCCTAAAATTAGTGAAGCAAAAATTAAAGAAGGGATATTTATGGGTCCACAAATACGATCACTAATGCAGGATGAGAAGTTTGAGGAACTATTAAGTTCACTGGAGAAAGCAGCTTGACAAGCATTCAAAAATGTAACTCACAGTTTTTTGGGAAATCTAAAGGCGGAAAATTACCGCGATATTGTTCATGATCTTATAACGTTCTTATAAAAATTTAGGCTGTAATATGTCCTTAAAAATACACTTCTTGCACTCGCACTTAGATTTCTTCCCGGAAAATCTTAGTGCAGTGAGTGATGAGCACGGGGAACGCTTTCATCAGGAGATTTCAGCGATAGAAAAGAGATATCAAGGCAAATGGAATGCTAATATGCTGGCCGATTATTGTTAGACCATCAAGAGGGATACTCCACAGGCGAAATATAAAAGAAAACCGTAATTTCTTAATTTCTAGGTGAGTCCGAATATTCGAATATTGTGTACTTAAGAATGTAGAAAATATTAAAGTGTTTCAAAATGTAAATGCCTGTCTCTCGAAAACCTTGCGTGGTGAAGAAAAATCGATAGTATATTTGAATTTAGGAGAAAAAATGCTTTCAGAATCACATATTTTTCTTTCTGAGACAAAAAAAAATGTTTCATTTTTGTTGCCCAGTGTAATTGATTAGTCAAGTCAGTATTGAATAGAGAAGAATACAATGCACAAAGTGTGTGCAACATTTTGTATAACCCCCAAATCTCTGTCTCTCCCCGCACCGTTGAGTCAGTCCAATCCAAGCTTTTTCCATCTTCCGCTTTATCATGCACTGTTAATTCGACAGTTTAGATTTTTAGCGCGTTTTTCACGTAGTGGAACAAAAGTGCTATTAGAACGCAAATTTCGTCTTCGTCTTCGTTCCATATTTTGTCGTACCTTTTTCTCAGCCAATAAGCAACCAATTGACCTCGGGTTTTCGGCATTGGGTCGCATTTGTGCCCTAGATGAGCCGAATCATATTTAAATTTTCCCATAGCTTTCCCGAATTTTCCTACAAATTTTCCTGAATTTCACTAGTTTATAGTGAAAATTACTTGGGCATGCCAATGATTGATATCTTGTTTTTTATTTTTAATTCAATGCTAAAGAAGTTTTTAAATGTATCTGATGTGTTTTTCATTTGTATTTATTTAGTAGGATTCCCCACATCGCGTTTAAAAGGTACTAAAATGCCCGTTCGTTAAAAAATATTTTGATTTTTTGCCAAATACCTAAATTTCACTTCCCTTGTGGCAGTAATCAACATAAAAATTAATTTTTTATTTCCTTTTTTCTTTCATCTACGTAGCATCTTTTCATCTCTTCTTATAGGTAGGTTTTAAAATTCTGAAAAACTTTTTTTCCTACCTAATATACACTCTGAACAAAAAGAACAAGTATTATAGAGTATCAATGGATTTAAATGTTTGTGTGAGTGGGAAGAGATTGAATAACAGAGTCAACGTAGAGCCATTCAAAAAAAAAAAAAAGACACACCCTATAAATAATTTTTATGATTTTTATATCCTTACTGGGTAAAATTGGTATCGATATCAATGGTTAAAAATAGCTGCATTTCCAATGAGCTATAATGAATTAGTTTAAATTGAATAATTTCAATACCTGACACAGAATTTTTCTATTGTTTTTCTCTCTTTTGTACTTATAACTCTGCTTGTAAGTACCCGAGTTCAAGAGATTTTAAAAATGGACCCCACAAAGTTAAATGAGTATCTTAAACGTTTAATGAGGAGAATAATCTTCCGAACACTTTTCAAAGCTTTTTGCACCAAAAGATAAACCATTTTGTCTCTAACCTAAAAAAAATTCTGAAAAAAAATGTAAAAAGTGTATCTTTTTTGAAAAAAAAAAAAAACATGATTTATTCAACTTAACTACAACAGAAAAAAGTATGAATTGTACCACAACAAAATTTTTTATACATTTGCATATCTTTCACATTTAAAAATACTCAAATCTCATTATTCAGAAAATATTTCGTTCTAAGAATTAAGGTCTAACAAACAAAAAACAATCGTGCAGACTTAGGGGACCGTATACACACTTTCAAATTTTAGTTACTGGTCCATCGAATGGTACAAAATAAGAAAAATGTGATTAAGCTTTATTATTCATTCATTTCCTTGATAATTTAGGTCCCATTGAACCATTTTGGCAGTGATATTATTTTTATCCAGCTATGATGAATATTGCGAAAGTTGTTGGGGTATTCCTCTTTTTTAACGACTGTGCAAACACACGCCTTCATTTTTCGAAATTGTGAGAACATATTTCTGAATGTATCTCATTGCATTTATTGAGGAGAATCACGTTTCAGCTGGATTATAATATCGATCTCTGTCGAATTTGTTCATTTTTTTGTCACCATTCTTTTAAATTTGCAGTAATATTATATCTGTTCAAAATCAATATGATTGCTTTTTGTTTTAAAATATAGATAACTTTATGATAAATATGTCAAAATTCATTTTTCAAAAAATGTTGAAATAACAGTCAGTTTCTAAATAAGTTTAGAATTATTTTGTTGCGTCATTTCACACATTTCTAAAAACTCGAGAAGCAAATAAAAAAAATGGTAGTAATATTTTACTATTTTTTTTCAAAGAGATTATAATAATAGTGTTTTGTACTCTTCAAGTGTTTATTGTTTAACAAAAGATTTATTGTAACAAGTAATGCGTTGAATAAAAAAAAATCAATAAATTCGCAATCTATAGATAAGCAACAATCTCACAATCTACGTATATTTTATAGATAAAAAATGTGTTCTATCAGAACTATTTTCAACATAAAAATGTACTCGGGAAAATCAATCTTCACTGCACGTGGCTTGAGATTGAAAATTCACGCGAGATATAATTTTTGCTTGTTTAAATTTTTAAATTTTACTGCTATTCTTTACTCTTTTATCTTATCCACGTGCCAATCTCGTGAGACAGCAGTGGGGAGTAAGTCAGATAACTAAACTGGCAGTCTTATCAAGACAAATGGCGAAAGTTGTTGATAACGAAAATTCACGAAGAATCAGTCTTTAAAGGTTGATAATTTTGAGTAACACGATTCAATAAATTGCCACACCGGGTTTTAAATAAGCATTTTTCAGCACACATACTTAAAGGTTGAATATGTTTCTTCAAATAATAGGAAGAAAATGAACAAAAATGTTTTGAAATTTAATTTAAGTTTCAAATAAAGTGTATTGTACTAGTTAAATTTTTAGGCTTAAGAAAATTGACTTTTATGGCATTGTTAAAGAAAAAGTGATTTCGAAAATCAGCCTATAATTTCGGGAACATAATTCTGAAAGTTACTGAGAAAAATATTTACGAAATGGCACTATCTTTTTCACGTTATTTTTCTGTGAATGCGTGTGTGTATTTGGTATCTTTATAAGTGCGGTAAAAATTGAATGTCTTTAATTATTAGCCTCAATCAGTTTGCATAGCTGTTAATGAACGTATTATCTTTTTTGAGTTGAATCAATGGATGGTACAGTAAAATATTTTAAGACAATCGCAGCTCTTTTCACAATGAAAATATTTCTTAACCGTATGTCATTTAGTCGCTAGTTTCGGTTCAGCAAGCATCTTGAGGTAATACTCGGTAAAAAGACTCACATAACAGTGAATAACCTCACAATAAATCTTACATAAAGCCCATCCCATAAATATTATTTTGGATCTCAGATATCTTTCACGAACAATGTACTTATTTATACCTCCATTCTTAAACCAATTTTAGCTTATGCATCATCAGTGCGCGGTTACACTATTCAAACGAACTTTAAAATCCAGAATACTACACAAAATTTTATTCTCAAAACATTTTGCAAATCCAGATAGGTTCATACAAAACCATAAAATGCAACAATGAATAAAAATTTCTTCATTAAAAAAAAAAACTGTAATTCATTTTTCTCAAAATTCTTTTGACAACATATCAAAAATTAACAATAGCACTTCGAAATTTAGAAATTTATGATCTATCCCTATTCTAAGACAACCACTTTTATTCTAATCACACTTTCTCATTAGGCAATTTAATAAATTTATATATATATTTCTAAATATCTATCGTTATTTTTAGTTTAACTGAAACATTTTATTCAATAATATTTTTCTCCTTCTACATTCTTTAAATCCTTCTATGCTTTCTACCCATGATATGCTTCTATGCTTCCTACCCACACCACTTACTCAAATTTTAAAAACCAATCAACTGCGAACAATTACCATTTACAAAGTCTCTAATTTCAATAATTTCAGGACAAGAGGCTGTAGTTGTTCCGAAATTGGAAAATCCATCATAAATTCAAAGATACTTTAGACCAGTGTTTCTCAACGTGGGGCTTACGCCTCACAGGGGGGCAATTCGAAAAATGACTCATTTAGAGCGCAGGAGATTTATTTACTAGTAATATAACCAATTATAAACAAAATTTTGAAAGGGTTTATTGGCTCCAAGAATATGAAGTGATTGATACAGCTATAAATGTTATTGTCAATCATCGAAAAATTTTGTCAACCGACTTAAAAGGAATTTTTTTTTTTTTGATTTACAAAAAATTAATTTCCCAACTTGGAAGATGCAGCTAATGTTAGTAGATCTTTCTGATATTTCAGATTTACAATATCAAAAACTCGCAGAAATGCAAAACGATGCGTCATTTAAAACGTTATTTAATGTAAAATGAGTGAGGCATGGCTTTGTGAAGAAATCAAAATCAAATATCCAAATCCAACCAAATGTGCAAGAGATCTATTACATTTCCATCTTCATATTTAACTCAATGCAGTGGCGTAATGGAGAACATTAGCCTCCCTACCCCTGCAAAGAGAGGTTTGGGGCTCCAAGGCGGAACTTAAAAAGGATTGTGTACTAGGCGTCAGTCAAGGTTTGAGACACCTGAAATACCCCCCCCCCCCCCGCTATGCGGGTTGTACGGTACGTCACTGACAGAATGTGGAGTGGATTTAGTACCATAAATGATTTGTTGCTAAAAAGAAAAAATAGGCTGGATATAACAAAACAAGGAAACTTGAGACTGCATTTAACTAAATTAAAACCCGACATAAAATCTCTTTGCAATAAGCATCAAGCGCAAGGATCTCACTAAACTTTTTATTTCAGTTTTCTATTGTAGTTTGCAAATTTACTTATTGTTATAACTTACATTTATCATCTAAGTTATATATACACTTGCCTCCGAAAGTCTGCGTACTGGCAATCATCTTACGTGTTTATGCTATAATTACTATTAAAATCTTGCTTTATCTCTCTCTCTCTCTCTCTCAAATCAAGATAGCTGTCAGGGATTCTTCAAAATTTCCAAATTCAAACAGCAGCAACAAATATTACCTTAACATAAAAAAATAAGAATGACCCCCCATCAAATAATCACCAACCATCCGCGCCAAAAGTCTGCGTACACTTACAAAATAGAGCTTTTAAAGTCTTTTCACCGTAAAATAATTGCAGTAAATCATGTTTTTAAGTAATTATAAGCTTATTTTACAATTTATTTAGGATTTGAGATTTGAAAACTTTTGTGGTTCCATGGCAGGCAACAGAATAGATATCAATATATTATTGAAAGAAAAATCATCAGAAATCTTCAGAAAAAGGGAAAATTTTCAAACAAATTGCTGAAACTGTTAGTAGGAGACGTTCATTGATTCAAAAAGAGTTCATAAACTACATATCAACTAAAATTTTAACATCCACACCAAGATCCAGCCGCCCGTCTACAGTGTCACCTCGAGAATCTTGCTTTGTAATAGGCTCTACAAAAATAAATCTAAAACTATAAGCTTCACAAATAGCTAAAAGTGTAGCCGAGATCTTGCAAAAAAATTTGACTTTAACCACAATTCGAAGCGAACTGAAAAAGGTGATTATCATGGCCGAGTTGCACTCAAGAAACCATTCATCTCTCGAGTGAAAAGAGCTAAGAGACCTTTGCCAAAAACCTTTGCCAAAAAACATCTAAAGAAGACACATAATTATTCAAAAAATGTGATATATATTCAATTGAAAATATTTTTTTGTAATTTGGCATCAAAAACAACAAATAATGCCTGCAAAAATTCCTGGACAGATCTTAAGAAAGAGAATCTTTTTTCGACTATCAAACATGGCGAAGGAGGCACAATGTTTGAGGATGCATTGGAAGCCTTTCGGCTAGTAATCTGGAATTTATTGAATCAACAATGTACAAAATTGATTATTTAAACTTATTGAAGTAAGATATCAGGGAAAGTGCCGAGAAATTTGCGATGAGTGATGATTTTTACTTTCAGCGACATAAAGGTGCCGAGCAAATGACTCCCATTGTGAAGCAGTGGCTGTTCTGACATGTCCCAAACCAATCCCGTAGGCCATCCTAGTCCCCAGACCTAAGCACAATACAGCATTTATGGGATTTACTCGAGTGAATAATCAGAGAAAACGTAATAACATCCAAGAAAATGCTCAAATCTACCATAGTAGAAGAATGGAACAAAATATTCACAGATGAGACAACTAAGCTAGTTAAATCCCTGCCAAATATTGTGAAAGAGTGGAATAGCTTTCAAAGTATTAACTTTTAGTTACAATCCATTATTCTAAAGGTTTTTTCACAAGTGTACGCAGACTTTTGACGCACACGGTTTGTGTCATTCTGAAGTTATAAAAATCTGTATTATTTTATGTAATATTCAGGTAATTGTTGCTTATACTATTTCAATAAATGACGTTAGATGAATCAATAATAAATAGTGTTGATTCAGAAAGACTTCATTTAATTAACAATTTTTACATGAATATGAAAGATGATCGCCTGTACGCAGACTTTCGGAGGCAAGTGTATAGGGGGGGGGGGAGTAAGAATTCTTGAAAGGCTTAAGGGGCATAGTAAAAAAAAAGGTTGAGATACATTGCTTAGACGCTATTTTGAGCAATCGTTATGCATGACTAGAATAATGAAATTTTCAAACTTTGATTTTTTATAAACTTTCATGTTGCAGTGTGTCCAATACTAGAAGATGACATGTTTCCAGCTATGATCTACGAGTAAATATATATACATATATATATATATATATATATATACACGGTTTTTCTGTTGTAATTTAGGTTTTTTTGCAAATATCTGTGTAACTCAGCGAAATGGGAATAATTGACACCAGAGAAGGTGGTTGAATAGTGTTCAAATGCTATTGTGTCGATTAGAAAACAACACGAGTGCCCATGATAGAAAATATTACAGTTAAAAGACCAAGCCCAATTGTTTAAATTACTTATATTGCGTAAATGGCTTTTTATCGAAATAATGGTCTGAAAATACTACGACTTGTTTTATCTGGCATTAGACAATCTTGATAATTTCCAATCCTGAAATATATGTGAAAAAAAAATTAATTTGCGTGTTTCTGAACATTGCATGAATAAAATTTCATAAAATACAGAATTAATTCTTATTAGGAATATAAAACAAAGCCCGTTTTATTTCCCAATGGAAGAAAAGATTTTTTAGTACAATTAGTTTGGAAAAATATTATGTGAAAACATTTTGCAAAAAAGTTATTGGAAGAGGGAATTGAACTGACATCCCAAATAAAGCCAAATATTGTTTTCTTTCTTTTACAAAATTCATTTTGATTTAATGTTAAACAGAATTGTTACTGAGATGTTTGAGCGAAATACATCGAAATCTACTCAAAGCTGAATTCAATATGAAGTTATTCTAAAATTCTGATGTGGCTATGGTAGCTTTGTCATCATGGTCACAGACTTGTGCCTGGCGTGTCATCAGTCCGAGCCATATTGCCACTGAAGATGCGCTGATGCACGTTAAATCTGTCGAGGTTCAAAGTCCTCCCGGTGGTATTGTGTGATAGTTTGGAGAGGGGGGTGCCAGCTAAGGTGTCGTTCGTTTTTTTCACTTGACGAAGGTTCAAAATTAAGAGACCCTTTGAAATAGCTCTCGTGTTGCTTTATAGTGTGACGTCAATAAGCACTCACTCACTCTGAAATTTTGATATGTGATTTGAATTTGAAATTATTCACGGGAAAAAAAGGACAATATCTCTCAAAACTATCCAATTTCTCCAATGAGCAATTGAAATTTGAGATTCGAATTGTAAGAATTTACTCTTTTCAACTCTTTATATTGAATCCATACAATTGTATATTACTGTTTGTTGATGCATACCAGTAGTTCTCAAACTGGGGTACGCAGAAGTCCTTTTAGGGGTCAGTGTGTTGCCCTCTAAAGTATTAGAAAAATATACATAGTCAAAATTATATTATCGATTCTTCGGTGTATTCATCATGCATTACTAATCATAGTAAAATTTCTATATATTTACTCTAAGATGGATATAAAAAATACTTGTAAGATTCAATAGAAATATCAGAGCTCAGGTGCCGCCATCTGGGGAGGAAACTGGGCTTCAATATTACTTGCGGCAATTGATGTCGCCTATACGGTGCCGCACTAAAAAGTGATACCAGCTCCTGGGGAATGAACTAGGTCTGCAAAGGTAAAAAAATACCAATACGTAGCCTCATTAGAAAAAAAATAATAATAATTACATTAGGAAGTGTAAGTATGATTTTTTACAATAACGAAATTTTTAGAAGTAAAAATAGAGCTATGAATCGTATGCGTAGGTTTAAAAAATAAAAATTAAACATTTTTCTTATTCTGTGTAGAAATTCAGTCAATTCGTTTCAAGGTTATGATTCCACTTACAAAATTACGTTTGGGGAATTTTCGTTGTCAGAAGCGTCGATTGTTCAAATAAAGAAATGCTTATGATATTGTTTATTTGATACACAATTTCATAAATTTCTCTTATTAATTTCTTTTCGAAGTAAACTGCGCTTTTGTTTTTATATTTCTGATGTTTAAGATTTAAAGAAAACCCCTTTCATTAAATCATATTTATTTCATTCAATGCTGAATTATTACGTTATTGAATAATTAAAAGAATGTTTATAACCAACAATCTATTAAACGTAGAGATATACGAAGCTTTAAAAAAGTTCTATTATGATAATTGTCAGCCGTGAACCCTGTTCATACTAAAGAAAAAACTAAACTCATCAGAGCAACATCAATTCACCATTTTATTCCAGAGAAATCTATCTAATATATTCTTTTGGCTCCTTGCCAAAGACAAGATACACAAGCAGCTCGTTTAAACCATTACATCATTACGTCACTAATGAGTAATATAATAAATTTACCGCGTGACCCTGACACCTTCCCCTCGAGAGTCATATTAGATCCGAAGATCAAATATGGCTAAAACAACCTAAGGGTCACACGTTACATCCACAAAAAAACACTGCTTAAGCACTATCTTAAGATTATACACTACATAAAAAACCAACACATTAAATTTTACACAAATATACTACTTAACTTAATCATCTAAAAATAAAGTTTAAAGTTCAATTATTCTTAAATTCTTCTAAAAGTTCTTATTTAACTACGGTTTACACTTACAGTCTGGATAGCGCATCTGCATTAACTAGTTTTGATCCTTTTATGTGACTTGCTTCAATGTCATGGCGTTGAATTGCCAAAGCCCACTGCTGTAATCTCGGACATTGGGATGCAGCACTAGTAAGAAACACTAGGGGATTATGATCGGTTAGTAAGAATATCTTTGCTCCGCACAGTAAAGTTTCAAATCTTTTCAGAGCCCAAATAATAGCATACGCTTCCCTCTCAATTGTTGACCACTTTTGTTGGCTTGGATTCAGTTTCTGGCTCCCGAAAGCTATGGGATGAATGTTGTCTTCTCCATCCGACTGACCTAGACAACATCCGACCGCCGTCTGAGATGCATCCGTATGCAAGTAGTACGGTTTATCTATGTTTGGGACTTGCAATTCTGTAATTCCACATAGTGCTGTCTTCAACTCCTTGAAAGCATTTTCAGCCTCCTTGCTCCATGGAATCTCATTAGGGACTTTCTTTTTCGTGAGCTCCGTCAATGGTAGAGCAATTTTTGCAAAGTTTGGAATATACTGTCTATAAAAATTGCATAATCCTAATGCACTTCTCAGTTGCTTCTTAGTCGTTGGTGCTTCTAAGTTCTGAATCGCTTTTACTCTTTCTTTGTCAGGTGAATGTCTACCTGAACCAATGACATGTCCTAAGTATTTAACTTGTTGTCTTGCAAACTCACACTTTCCTAAATTCACTGAGAAGTTAAAATGCTCCAATCTTTTGAAAACTTCTTCCAGATGATTTAAATGTTCTTCCCATGTATCAGAGAATACGGCTAAATCGTCGATATACGCGCATGCAAAGCCAGATATAGTTTGGACCACTTTAGACATGGCTCTTTGGTAGGTTGCAGCAGCGTTTCTTATCCCAAATGGTAATACATTCCACTGGTACTGTCCTCGATGAGTACGGAACGCTGTTAGATGTTTGCTGCTGTCTTCCATTGGTATAGACCAATATCCTTTCAACATATCTAGAACAGTAATAAATTTTTTCTTCCCTACTAAGAAATTCAATTCCATCATATTCTCCATTGGATATGCGTCCGGTACGGTAAGAGCATTCAAACTTCTGAAATCTATGCATAACCTTAGTGTTCCATCCTTTTTATCAACACATACTACTGGGTTTGCTATTTCACTTACAACAGGTTCAATCAGACCTAACTCTAACAATTCGTCTATCTGTGCGTCTACTTTCCTCTTTAAGTTTTCCGGTATCTTATAAGTTTTGGGTTTCATCGTCTCCTCCTCAGCCTTCAGTTTTATCACGTGTTCACCAACTTTAGCTCTTTTTAGTTTTCCAGAAAACAACCTTCTGTGTCGATGTAAAAGATCTTTTAGTTGATTTTGTTGCTTCTTAGATAAGTAATCCAACTTCCCTCTGTCCAATGCTTCATCATTCTTCTCAGCAGCAGGAACTGTTGGCGTTTCATATATCTCACCAAATTCATCATCTATAACATAAACAACTCCAACCGTTTGAACTCTCGCTTTGTATTCTCTAATCTTGTTAACATGCAGTAATCTTAAGTTACCTTCAGGCATCCGCAAATAATATGAATTTGCTTTTACTCTTTTAACAACTTTAACTGGACCTGTCCATCTAGAATATAGTTTATTCGTTGAATCAGGTATCAAATCAAGCACTTGATCCCCTGGTGCAAATTCTCGATGTTTCTTTTGCCTGTTATAATATTTAGCGTAGTTACCTTGTTGCACATCACTTGTTAACTTTGCCTCGCGGGTTGATACTTCTAACTTTTCTTTTAATTTTTTCAAATAACTCTCTACTGATGCCTTCATATTCAGAGGTAATAACGTGTTTCCAGTCCAAATTGACTTCATTATAGACAACGGACCTTTTGGCTCACTTCCATACATTAGCAGAAAAGGTGGTACACCGGTAGTTGCATTTGGAACTTCCCGATAAGCCCATAGTAAAAACGGTTATATGCCTATGCCAACTTCTTCCTTCCTCTCTAATAATGTGATGCAACATGTTCTTGAGAGTCTGGTTCCATCTCTCAACTAACCCGTTTCCTTCTGGATGGTATGGTGTCGAAAAACGTGGGCAAACTCCTAAAATGTTCAAAAACTCTTGCGTTAAACTTGCAGTAAAATTTGTCGCATTGTCCATTACGATCACTTCTGGAATGCCTGTTCTACTGAATATTTCGAGCAGTGCTTCACATGTACTCTTAGCCGTTAGTGACTTGAGCGGGACTGCTTCCGGCCATCTAGAATGCTGATCCATCAAACAAAGTATATATCTATGTCCCTGTGACGATACTGGATCTATAGGACCAATTAGATCAACGTTTACCACTTGGAATGGCAATTCAGGACGAGACACAGGTGTTATTGGAATTTTGTCAACCGAACGAATTACTTTTCTGCACTGACAACCATGACAAGAACTACAATATGCTTTAATCTCCTTCACCATTCCTGGCCAATAAAATGAAAACTTGATTCTCTGAATTGTTTTATGAGCTCCTAGATGTGCTCCGAACACTGATTCATGTGCAATTTCTAGTATCTTCCTCTTCCTAATTTCGGGAATCACTAACTGTTTTATCCTATTTCCGCACAACAGCTCTTCATGGTACAGGATATCGTTTTCTATCACATATCCTCCTTTTTCCCGCTTAGCAAAATTCCATGCTTCTTGAAGAGTATCGCAACTCTTTTGCTGTTTCTTGAATTTTTCGGTGTTATTTTCATTCTGCTCATCATATTCTGTTATTGTTGGCTCCTGTTCTTCCTCCTCAGTATTTACACTTTCATCTAACAATTTTTTAGGGGAATCTGATCTTAAGTTTACAGCGGCTGTAAATCTGGGATTGTATATTCTCTCTTGTTCTAATAATGCTTCATAAGTTTCAGTATCTAATAATATATCAGCGTTCAGTCTGTCCACAGTTGCCACCACCGTTTTAATTGCCGGCGTAATATACCCGTTCGTTACCAAACCAATATCCACTTCTTTTAGTTCAGCCTTTAAACAATCACCAAATGCAGGTTGCAACATTATATATCCTTTGTAATCGACTTCCTTCCCTACTACACTGCTTTTAAACACGCTAATTTGTGCACCTCAATCTACTACAGCTTCATATTCTACTCCACCATAAGAAATTTTTACTATTTTAAGATCAGACATTTTTAAATGAATTGCGCGGCATTTCTTATTTTCCATTAAAACTTCGCCATTGAATCTCGCTGTGACTACTTTGCTTTTATCCTCAACTACTTGGACTTCTGCACTTGCACTTCAGATACCTTTACCTCAGCAACTTTACTCTCGGTCTTTTCTCTCCCATCTTTCTTATCCCTGCAAAATGTCCTACTCGTCCACAATTGAAACATGTAACTGGTTTTTGGAAAGAATTTCGCTTATCGTATCCACTGCGGTTGTTAGATTCTTGTCTATATCCTTCACTCAATGTATGACATCTTCTATTGAACGTGCCAGGCTTTTCCCGATAGGAATTTCTATACGGTTGAGAAGAAGTAGCTTTAGTGGCCTGATTATATTGCCTTGCGTTTTCATAATCATCTAACTTCTCAGCAAGATCGTCAACTGTTACAATTCTACCCCAATCATCAATAAAATGTTGTTGTATATCCCTGGATACTTGTTCCTTCATCTGTTCTACAATGACAAGTTGTTTCAGACTGTCAAAATCGTAGATATTTAGTCCCGAAATCCACTCATTAAAATAGTTCGCCAACTCAAATCCAAAATCTGGCCAAGTGTACTCGGTCGATTTACAATGCCTCTTAAATTTTATTTTAAATGCTTCTGGGCTCAATTTAAATCTTTTTAATAACATACTTTTTATATGCTCATAGTCATTTGCTTTTTCTCAGGTTCCCTGGCAATCAAATTCGCCATTTCTAACGGCAATAGTCCAACAAGATTCGTAACCCAGTCTTCTTCTTTAATATGAACTCTTCGTGCTTGTCTTTCAAACAGTATTAAGTAAAAACTTATATCACCTTCTTTAGGGTCAAAAGTACGCATTAATTTTTGCAATCCAACTGGTACGTGTTCTTGTATTCCTTCATTCTGAGAGTCCAACTCTCTCCTAAAACCATTATTCCTTATCGAAGCTTCTATCCTCAACTTTTCTAATTCATATTCTCTTTCTTGACGCTTAATTTCATCTTCTCTTTCTTGACGCTTTATTTCATCTTCTCTCTCTTGACGCTTTATTTCATCTTCTCTTTCTTGACGCTTTATTTCATTTTCTCTTTCTTGGCACTTTATTGCTTCTCTTTCACTCACTATTCTGTGCAGTAATTCTTTCGCGAACGCCTCTTCATACTCTTCACTTGCTAATATCATATTTTTTAAAGCAGAAACTTTCATTTCTTCCGTTACAGTTTCTCCTAATTCTTCCGCCAAACACTTCAAATCTACCTTCAAAGCTCTTCCTAAAAACGCCATTTTATCAACCGTTGGATATAACTGGAATTCACAATCTTCAAAACAGTTTCGATGTCGCCAAGCTTCACAACAGTTCGCAATTCTTATTCTTGAACCAATTCGAAATCCTCAATCTTCAAAACAGTTTTAAATCCTTAATCTTCGAAACGATTCGAAATCCATTTCGGTTTTCTCGCACAAATGTCAGCCGTGTGAACCCTGTTCATACTAAAGAAAAAACTAAACTCATCAGAGCAACATCAATTCACCATTTTATTCGAGAGAAATCTATCTAATACATTCTTTTGGCTCCTTGCCAAAGACAAGATACACAAGCAGCTCGTTTAAACCATTACATCATGACGTCACTAATGAGTAATATAATAAATTTACTGCGTGACCCTGACAATAATTATGCAAGGTTCTGTAATATTATCGTGATTTTCTGGAAAAGGATCATTCAAATTCTTAAACATTGTACCTTAAACGAAATGTTTATACTTATTAGAATAAAGGGAGAGAAATGGGAGATTAGGACGAAATTATTACTTATTAGATTGAGAAGAAAACAATGTATATTACCCCACATCAATTAAAATTTATAATAATTTATTTTGTACGTGCGATGTATTTGGGGTGAAGGGCAGGGACGTCTTAAGGCATGTCAAACTGGGCCCTGGCTCAAAGCTTCGGCCTCAATGGGGGTTTCATCTCATCCTCGACATAGCCTTAATAATATCATGATTTGAATAATTTTAACGATCGAATGTTATTTCCGGTTTATTCTCCAAAAAACTTTGAATTTCAAACTGTATTTCAGCTGGAAAAAGTGGTAAGATTGCATTATTATGTGCTGACCGTCGCCCATGTTTAAGCCTAGATCTACCAACATGCATTATTATTACTCCTTCTATCTAAAGGCGGCAGTCGGTCGAGCCTTTTTGTGTGAAGTCATGACCATTTATTTGTTTGTAAGAGTATTTGACAATGTACGTCTATTCTTAAGGGTCAAAGGTGGGACCTACATTTGTGTAGGGGCCCAGGATCTACTTTTGCGTAGGGACTCAGGGCCTCAGGAAGTTTTAAGACGTCCCTGAGGGAGGAGATAGAGGCGTCTTAAGACTTCTTGGGGCCTTGGGTCCCTACGAAAAAGCAGGATGCATTTGCTACCCTTTTATCGAATTTGAGGCGTAATCATGTGAAGCTTGACAAAAGCATTTCGTAATAAAATGTATTTTAAACAGGAAATTCGTTTACTGTATTTTAAAACTCATCAATTATGTCTTCTGAATCACTGTTAATAACTGATTTTGACGGTCATGACATAATAATATTATGTCCATCATAAACTATACACTACTGTAGCCAGTTGACAAACAATGGGCTCAATTCATGTGACGTCAAAGTCACATGATAATGATATCCACGTGTTTTTAACCAATCTGTTCAAGAACTCGTGCAACGTCATAATCACTTGATAAAAGCAATCATGTATTTCCAGCTAATTAGTCCATGCCCTTCGTTGTTGCAAACTTTTGATCTTATCAGAAATTTTCTCTTAAAAAATACAAATTTGTCAACAACAATAATGCGCATGGTAGACAAAATGCATTCTTTTTAAAAGTATCTGCATAAAAAAACTTTCTTTTTTTAAAATTTTCTTAATTTTAAAATCTTTTGAAGAAATTTATTTTTTATAACATTGGAACATTTTTACCCAATTATAAAATTTGAAATTTTAGCCAAGTTTTACAAATGGAACAGCAAGTACTGTTAGTTAAATATCTGATTTGAATTCAATAGAGAACACTTGTTTGCCTTTATCATGTGACCGTCTTGAATTGAGCCTATTCGAGATCTTTATATTTTTGGAGAATATGTCCGGGAATGAAATTTGCCGATTTAAGTTATTTTAATCGGCTTCTCACAGAGACCGGGATGAGATCGGCTACCATAGCCAAGAAAGAAAGGTAGATTCAAAAACGAAAATGGGGCGTTATCGCCCCACAGACTGAACTCACACTCTTTGAAAACAACATCCATTGGGTCTCGGTTGTTCGTTACCTGGGTCTCTATCTAGATAATCGATTAACGTACAAACCACACATTGATTATCTCTCCGAAAAATTCTGGGGAAGAATTGCACTGGCCATCTCTCTTATTGGGAGAAGGTCACCTCTCTCCCTAGAAAATAAAGTCATCCTTTACAAGCGCATTTTGCGCCCAGTAATAACATACGCTTGCCCCATCTGGGGCGCGGCGGCACGACCCATACTAAACGGATTCAAATTATACAAAATAAAATTCTGAGAACCATAACTAACGCACCTTGGTACGTTAGGAATTCTGTCTTACACAACGACTTACACATGGAGCCGATCGATAACTACATCACTAAACTGTCTAGAAATGTTTTTAGAAGTATAGAAAATCACGACAACCCTTTAATTAAAGCACAAACATTGTTCACGTATTCTCATACTAAAGTTAACTTCGCATACAAGTCTTCAAAATGGGAACTTCCACTGAAGCCTCCATAACTCAACAAAAAACATTTAATTTATACACTGAACTACACCACACGCTTCCGCAACTTGCTTAAAACTGGGTCATTTTGAGAATAATGACGTCATTCCCCATTTTCATCCCTGCGAACGCAGGGAACTTCGGCGTTTTTCGCCCAGCGATGCTTCTTCCTCCTCCCCTCCCCCACCACGTTTTCTCCCGAAAGGGTTTATTTCGTGACGGCTTTACCTCGTACATTTTGCCTCCCTCCGGGAGGCGTTATTCTTCTAATGGTCTTTCTTTTTCACCCTATCTTCAGGGATACTGGGTATAAGCCATTTTTGGCTGGGACCCGCCACATCTAATTTTCGTTTCGTTTTAGATTCAAAGACAAAAATCAGTAGATATCTTTAAGCACACACAGTAGAATTGAGTCTTAAAATTGTGAAACATTTTCTAATATAAAAATGCCAAAAATATTTTTTTTATTCTGTCTGGTTTTATAATTTAGAAAATTTACATAATTTATATTAAGTTATTATGCCTGAAAATTATTTTTATAGAGTCGAAAATTACTTATTTTGCTTTACAATCTAGCTACCTTTTTAAATGCTTGAAGTGGCGCGCTTATCCTGTAGGATAGAACCAGGTACCTTTGGATCCGAAGCCGAGTAACTTATCCACTACACCAAAATGATCACCGTGGTGCGGAGGTAGTTACTGGCTTATATAGATGGTACCTATACATGCTTAATCGTAGTTCTAAGTAAATTGCATCTAACAGCAGAAAATCTTTTTTTTTTCTGATCTCATTATTCATCGTTAAAATTCAGAAAAATATAATAAATAATCTACAATTCAGAGAAAAACTTGATTCATTCTGTTAAATCACTAATTCAATCTCTCTGCTTAGCAAAACATTCCATTGTTTTTATGATTTGTATTCATTCAATATAAAGTCAATTTGCTCTGTATTTTCGAGCATTTCCTCTTATTTGGTTTTTGAAAATGAATTATTTAAGCCATGGGAGAACATAAAAGTTAATGTTCCTGAATTAACCTTTCGCAACGTGCAATTATTACAATTGCTAAAATTTGAACGATGATAATATCTTTAAAGTAGTCAACCATTTGTTAGAGGATAGCAGAAAATTGGCAAGTATATAAATCCACATACGTAGTTTTTTTTGGTTTTCTATAAATATTTAACAAAAAACCTAGATAAATGAATACCACTTAGCTGTATACTCTTATATTGAGTTCCACAAATTAAAAACAACATTCATTAAGTGGACACAACATTCTTTAAGAGGATTACTGGATTCCTGTGTCCTGTTTTATCCTCTGCCTTTGCTTCTCTCTTTTCGCAGCTAGCGAACAAAATTTTTACAAATAATTGTTCATACATTTTTTTTCAAAATTGTATGCATGAATATTATTTATCCATCTAAAGCAAATGTGTCGAACTCGTGGCCCACAACGAACATTTTTGCGGTTCGGCAAATATATCAGCACACAATAATATTTAATAAAATTTTTAAAAAATTCTCCCGAAATTGAAAAGATAGTAGCAGAGAGAAGTCAAGTTTCAGGGCGTCAACATTACATTTTTCTTGTTCTTTTATATAAGTTTATTATATTATATTTTTCGAAGTAAACCTGTGTGCGTTTCTGTGAATATTAATTCCCCCCCCCCTTTGCGGCCCACCTTAAGTTAAACCTTGTTTGTTTGGCTCAAGTTCGTTTTTTGAGTTTGACACCCCTGATCTAAAAGATATTTACAAAAAGATATCCGATTGTAGAATATTGTGAGTTGCATTTTTTTACCAAACTTTATTCTTCGATTTTTTTTATCGAATATATTGTACAAAAGAGGAAAATACTCTATCAACGGAGTAAAATTTCTTAGAATCCAATAACAATTATGTATACTATTTTGGCAAATCCTGTGTATTAATTTACTTAACTGTTTTCTCATTCCTGTGAACTAAAAAGTCATTCCCAACAAGAAAGTAAGTGTCCATCGACGATGATGTAACCAGTTATAAGGCTCTAAAATATCTTGCAAACGCTTTTAATTGACTACATCTTTGCCGAGTGCTGATTCAGCCTTGATGTGAATGATTTTTAATTCTTTCAAAAATTATTTTTGCATAATGGCGGCGGCTTAACGCATACACAATTCTCCACGCAATCTTGCTGACACACATTCACAAAAGTAGGATAGGGTACAAAATTGCAATGACCAGATTCGAATCAATTGATTCATCTGACCAATTACAATGCGACCCATTGTACAAATAAAAAAAAAATAGGTCTAAAGTTTTTACATCAGCATGATGGAGAAATTTAGAAGGGATGGCCATTTCAGGTGTTGTCTTTGTCTCTTGCCTGTGATTAGAAATTACAAAATTTCTCATTCATAGCCTGTATGTCGCTTGGAAGGAAGACGCTAAGAAACTATCAATGATTTGAAACTATAATACTCTTTTCAGTGGCACACACAAGGGTTGATTTTGGTGTTGCTGAACCTCCCTACCTCATAGACCAACAAATGCTATAGCATTTTTAAAAAAAATATAACCTCTCTCCTATAAAAGTAGTTCATGTACGTCACTGGTTCTTAATATAAGGAGCTCTACTTAAAAAATAAGTCTGTAATTCTCTACCCAGGCGAAATCTAGGTATTTGTCAATATTATGATGCTCAATTAATTTTTTAATAATGTATTTATTATTAAACAATCAAAAGTACTTCCCAATCCAGTTTTACACTCTCGTTTAAAATAAGTACCTTGTAAACAGAGGAATGAGTGTGTATGAAATAAAAATTACGTTTAGTTAGAAATAAGTTTTATGTGCGTGAACATAAAAATAAAATCAGATTTTTTGCACCGAGTCGTTACTCTCTCTTTGTTACCATGTTGAAGTTTTCCCCGTGCCTTAATTTTCCCATAAATTATATTTACTAAATGCTGTTTTTTAATAATATAAGATATTTCTTGTATATTATAATTCTGAACCTGAATGTATTTCTTGTAAATGTTGCTGTTTCTTCATATTAGCAGAAACTTTTTTTATTGATTTAAATAATTTACTCTCGAAACCAACAATGTAGTAATTTTGATGGAAGAAATGTATTTTATTTAATTTAATATGAACAAATTTAATAAAAAATATAAAAAAAGACAATTGTATAATCTTACAATGTTTTTTTATGTTATTACTCGGAATTAAGCTCATGAAAAAGAAATATCTTACCTTATATTTTAAAAATACTTTCATGATGAAAAAAAAAAATTTCAGTGCTAAGTGAATAAAACAGCGAAGTTTCATAATTTTTTCTTCTTTTTGTTAATGGACAAATGATTTTTTTTTTTTTTCCGAAGAAAAAAGGTCTGTGAATTTTTCTAAATTACCTATGAAATATTGAAAATTTTGTATGAATATGCTTGTTTTTTCCCCCGAAAATTAATTTAGTTTTTTTAAATTTTATTGGCGGCTTGTTTATATTAGTATAAAATTAATATGTTTGAATTTTCTTAACGATTCCCTTTAACAAGATTCTAGCTGTTTACGTACTTTTTCAATGTACACTTCAAATATATTTTTATGTTTTAATTCATATTCCTAAATCAAAAAATAATCTAACTTATTAATGACCATTTTTAAAGAAAAATAACTGTTAATTCAATTACATAATTGGCTGTTACAAAATCATTCTTGCTTTTCCACCATTATCAAGATAAAATTTTTTGGAAATAAAGGCATAGTAAAGAAAAGCTGTATGCCTTTTTCTTTTCTTGAAGCGTTCACTGCCGAAATGATTATATTGCTGATTAATATCCGACACATTTCTGGTTTATCTTCTAGTAATGCTTCACTTGTAAATCTTGAGAAGTTTTTTTTATCAGTAGACACAAGAATTTAATTCATCCATTTCGTAACCGATAAAACAAACGACTCAACTGATGTGTTCTTTTTTCAGTGATAAAGAATGATAATATCTTTTTTTTTATCTGATGATAAAATTTTCATCAGGTGTTCTGTGACGAGCCTTTCTCTCTTAGCAAGTACGTTGCTCTGAGTTCTATTCTTTCTTGCTGCTTTCTGTCTGTGACCTCCACCTTATCTGGTACGTCGTACGATCGCGAAGCTGAGTTGCGGAAGCGTGTTCGCGCAATATCAGAATAGGTGCAAGTGTTTTACGAAAATAAGTTAATGGAAATGGTTTTGATTCTTCTTTTGGATAATAGTTTATGTGAAATATAGGTGAGTCGTTTTTATTAGTTTTAATTTTTTTTATTTCATTCTCTGATTTTCAGAACAATGGATCGATTTTTTTAAGAAATACCGGTGAAAAAAAAGTGACATTTGAGTTTGACGTTTTCTTGTATTAGTTACCCGTAGTTTGGGAAATCAATGTACTGTTGCTTTCTTAATTTACCATAGATTTGAGTTTAAATTCATCGATTAATTTTTGCCCTCCCTATGAATTTCCATAAAGCTAAAAAATTATATAATAATGATAAAATTATATTTTATTAAACATTTTATACGCTTTGATTTCGGCACAAGATTAAAACTACTAGGATTTAAAAAAAAGTTATTGTTTTCTATGAAATTATTGAAGATATGTTTTTTCGCATTGCAACATTTTGAGAAGTTGTTTCTCATTTTGCATATTCAAGGTGATACTTTATGTCAAGGAGATGTTAGCACAGAAATTTAATGGTTATGACATACTTGATCTAAATATGCTAAACGACTATTTGTAAAGCATTTTTATTAATTTTATATATAAACTTGCCATACTGAGTCTAGATTGTCTTTCAAGAACTAATTTGCATTTTCTTAAATATATTACTGCTGAAAAATAAGATGTCAATAAATAACATTTTTATTGTTATAATGCGATTGATCCATGCGATTAATTATAAAATAATCTGAAGTATTACTTCTGTAGTGTATTCAAAATGTATTTTAGAAAATTACTAATATTCATGCATATTAAAATTAATTTTAATATTTTGCTAACATATTCCTTCTATATAAAGAAGTCTATCAAATTTATTAATTTGATAGACGTGACAAAGTAAAGATTGACATTTATTAAAATACTTATATTTAGAATACAATGAATTCTCAAATATTGTTTGACTTCTTTGAAGTAAATTAGGTAACATATTCTATATTTAAAAATTTTTTTAGTAAACTTGTACATAATAATGAATACAAGTATATAATTGTATTGTATTTTGCGGGTAACTGTTTTTTTTTTCTTCTGAAATATAATGTATTCTCGCATAGTTTTTGTTGATAGAAGGCTGAAATATATGTATTTCTTTCATATATCAATAATGAATGAAAGAATTAATTGGCTGAAATATAGAATAAGTGACCCCTTGGATTTGGCGATATTTAGCTCAATGCCAGAATAAATTCTGCTCTTCATTACCAGCTTTGCTTCATTACTCTCAGAACACCTATTGCGACATATAAATAGTTTGGGGACTGATTCTGGTTGCCAAAAATTTGGCTTAGCGAAGGGGCCACCTATTCTACACTTTAACCAATTAATTTTATAATACTTTTTGTAAAATTGCTAAAAGTGCATTAACTACCCTATCAAGTATCCACGTAATATAAAATAAGACTTATATAGCTGAATGTTAAATTCAGTTTTCTCTTAAAAGTATTCAATTTATCATGTGCATAAATTTGTAGATTAAAGTAAGGCTTCAGATGACATTCTTGTAATTTAAATATCACTCAGTGAAGTCAGTTACTGGAATATGCATTTAAAAAAGTATTTTGAAATTTACATTTTATGTAACTATAATGATGTATGCTAAAAAGTGAGTTAAATTGAACTGTCCTTCATTATTTTTAGCAAGAAATAACTCAAAAATACAAGTAAACTCCTATGATGCATTTGTTTTGTCCCTTACAAATTGGTTGTAGGAAATTGCATTCAGAAGACACTGATTTAATATAAAATTTTAAGAATTTTCAATTGTAAAAAGAGAAACTTTCTTTTGTGGTATAATTGTAGAGGAAATTTAACTACCTTTTTTTTTCTTGGCAACTGATTTAATTTAAAATGGGAAAATATTTTTGCATGCTTCAAAATATAATTAAAATGAATGTAATTATTAGTTATTAATCATACATAATTATTTTGTATTGATTTATAATTTAATAATATAATTCAGTACTTATGTATTATTGCAACAATCACCAACTCTATTAACTCACCAAGCTGACAACCGCGATTTACTATGTGTTGTACATGCTGAATCAGCATCCATGTGCTTCGATTCATGATGTCGCCAATAGGTTGTGATAATATGCAAGTATACCTATAATTCTTATTTGTGAAATATTTACTTTTAGCAGAGGGTTTGTTTTGAAATTTTTTTTGCTGATGTAAAATGTTTTTTGATGACAGATATATAGAATTTTGGTTAATGTGTTTTAAAATAAAATGTTGATTTAGAAGATATTATAAGGTAATATTTGACTCATATTTACCACTAATAAAACTAAAAAATATTTGATTAATTTTTAAATTTTATAATTATATGTTCTTTAAAACATTTCATACAACAAATTCAAAAAAAATTTAACTTAGAAAAAAAAAATCATGCTTTCAAGCATAGGAATTAAAATAAAAAATAAAAAAGAATGAACATAATGTTATGCTAATAAATTTCTTCTTCATAACTAATTATAATTGCTCTTGGTTGAGCAAAAAAATTTTAAAAAAATAAATGGACCTGGATGAGATAAATTCTGGTAATTATATGTTATATTAATGACCAATTTCATCAAATCAAAAGATGTCACCAAAGGCTGTCATCATTATTATTATTGTATATAAGTTTTTCCACTATTGACTGTATATTGGGACATTTATTCATTATTGTTATTTTGACATTCATCATATTTTGACACCTGTTCATTATTCATTAACGAATATAACAGCATTTGACGACAATTTTTCTTTTGATGAAAATGGTTGATGTGAGCCAGTACATAAGTACCAAGACTGTGTAGCAAGCGAATGGCAAATTAGAGTGATTGAGTTGAGTCTGTACATAAGGGATATATTGTAATTTTACAATATGGATACTTGTATAAAGTCTGCATTTTAGAGTTAATATTTTTATTTGTCTAAGAAAATACTTTTGTTTCTTTTGAGTTGAGAATTGAAAAATATTTTTGTTGGAAGTAAACGAAATTTAGTGTGTGTGTGTTCTCCAAGTGTAATTTCTTTGAATATTTGGAGCAACTCCAGGATATTTATTTCAAAATGAAAAAAACAACATTATTTGCTGGAACTTAAGATTAATTCTTTAAATTTTATAATTTTTATTAAGAAAAAAATATTTTTACATTCTTAATAAATGACTTGATTTTACATTGTTTTATTTTTTTGTCATGTATAGATTTCTACTGGAACACAAGTGCATTTAAAAATTGATCATTAAATAAATTGATTATTACACACATTTGAAGAAGTTAACAAACCACTACAGTATAGTTTCATCCGAAGTATGGTTAATAGAGATTGGAGACCTTTTGCTTACGGTGGGCTTGCATCAATTGCAGCAGAATTTGGTAAGTGTTCCTTTGAAACTAAATCGTAAATTTGATTGTTTCATAGTTTCTCTTTGTAGTTTAAATTTTTTAAAAATAATATATAAGATTAATATTCTATGTTTTCTGTAAATTTATCTTACTTTGATTGAAAATAATCATAATTCAGTTCACATCTCTAGGGACAATGGTAAAAAATTGGATCAAATTACATCAACTGTTTTTCTGTATAGGACTGCTCTCCAATTTAATGACAATAATTTATGAAGTTGTTAATAATTAGAGGTGTGCATTAGGATCTAATCAATAATTAATATGTAATTTTTTTATTAGTGTCACATTATCTGATTGAAAATTGTTATATGTTTGCATGCTTAGGAATGAATAATTCTTAATCAAATTCTACATTTTTTATAAGTTCTAAGCAGATAATATAAAAAACTTTTACTTTAAATTTCTTATTATTGTGTATAATTGAAATAAGCTTTTATGTGTATTTATGTCTCAAAGTTTGGAGTTAGTGATGTTCTGTGCTACCTTTATATCACATGGTGAATAGTTTTAATATGGAAGTTAAAATTATCTTTTTCATTATCTAAGTAAAGCATTTCAATGAATTTTGTAAATTTTTAGATTAATTTTTTTGCATTTAACATTTTTTGTATATATTTAAATTTTGCAAAACTTTTTGAGTGTATTTATAACTTTCTTGAAGAGGATATATATTTCTTTTAGGTACTTTTCCTATTGATACAACAAAGATTCGCCTCCAAGTTCAAGGTCAGGTGGCTGATGCCAGGTTTAAGGAAATTAAATATAGGGGTATGACCCATGCCCTTTTAAGAATTTCTAAGGAAGAAGGAATTAAGGCTTTATATTCTGGGTTAGTGATTTATTTCTTTAATGTTTTGATTACGGATAATTCGTATGTTTTTGTTTAAACATCAAATTATTGTTTCATAGATATTTTTGTTTTATGTAAATTCTCAAACTTTTGAAATTATTTGTAGAAAGAAAATATTATATTTTAATTGGTTATGAAATATGTGATTGGAAAATAAATGAGTCATGAAAAGCAGTCAGAAAAGGGAAAGAAATATGTTTAAAAGAAGTTTTTTTATTGTTAAATAGAATTCAAATAATGTTTATTAAAAAAAAGCACATTGCATTCATTTGACTTACTATAAATGTAATATTTATATTATTTAAAGAAATTTTGTTTAATAAAAAGTGAAGATTTATTTTTGAAATCAATTGTGAAATTAGTTGCATAAGTTTATTTCTCAGCTAATATAAGAAGAAATGTTAAACTATTTTAGCTTTCATTGATGCTGTTCTTTTTTTTCTTTCTAATAAGGATATTTTGCTTGCTTGCTTTATGCTAATTTATAAAATGCTCTAATTTAATTATGTGGTTACATTTTGTATTTATTTATAGAGTATTATTTAACAGCTAATTATCACTTCTAACTAACTATCTGTGATCTTTCATGTGCATATTTTTAATAATTTAAATTGCTTCTAATTGCTTAAATTTTCATTTAACATTTTATAAATGTAATTATTTGCTTTCTATATTAGTTTTTTTTCTTTTATGCAGGGTCTTATATATTTAAGCTTTTAAGTCTTAACTCTACTAGTTAAAACTTTAAGCATCATAATTGGTTATTTAAAATATTTTAAATTTTTTTCTGTAAATGAAGATTGAGACTTTCTTAGAATCGTTGCTTTATTATTTTTGTCTAGATTTGACTGATGTATTTTTATCATTTTATATATTGATGAATAATTATATATATATATATATATATATATATTTAAAATCATGTGTAGTAATATAAACTGTGTAATAATATAAAAAGTTTTATGTACTTGTTTTGAGATTCTTACAATATACAGTCTTGATGTTTTAAATATTCAATTATAAATATTTTAGAAATTCCAAAGTTATTTTAACTGTTTGGGTTAATGTATATATATATTTCATGTTAATTTTTGTTTTATTTATTTGTTTTCAAGCCTGTATGAAGTTATATCAAACCTTATTTTCCCCCCACCTTGTTACAGTTTTGTGTGAATGTGTATGATTTCTTTGTTCTTTAAGTTTTAAATTAAGTGAATTGTGTTCTGTTTGCATGCCTTTTACATGACAATGATACTTTTTTTTAAAGATGATAGTCTACCTTTTAAGGAAATTATAATTTCATTGTCCTGTTTAATCAAAAAATTTAAATAGTTTCATATATCAGTGTAAAATCATATTTAACTACATACTAATAACAATTTTGATGTTTTGCATACCTTCTTTTGCTGCAGCTTTTGTAATGTTAAATTTATTGTCAAATTGTCTAACTTATTTGCTTTTGATTAGCCAAGTATCTATTTCATTGAAATATAAATTTGATTTAATTTAAAGCAACTTTTGATTGTTGTAACTGGTGTAGAATCTAAATTTTATTATATTTTTTTAGAATTTGAGTAGAGGGAATAAATTAATACCGTACATTATATTTGCTGCAGCATATGAACAAGTTTGTAACTTTTAAAATCTTTTTTTAAATTTTTATATTTGTTTTTCATTAATGAAATTCGAAAAGCCCCGCTATTTTGTTTTTTGTTTACCATTTAGTGTATCTTATCTGCTAGGTTAGGTCACCCCGTGCGGTCTTGGGACTGCGTGCCAGGTGTAACCTGATCTGGGAGAAACGTCATATCAACATTATGCTCATTAAATTGTTATAGGGTAATTCACTGCTACACTTCTTTTTGAATCTACACATATTTAATTCATCAATTTCATATGGCTTAATGGTATGGGAAATATTCATTTCTTGGTTTGAATTTTAAAAATATTTAGATGGCCTTAACTATTTTTCCGATTAATTATATATTATTTTAAGTATTCTACATGAATGTAGTATAACATATGAATTAGTAAATGTTTTATTCAAAAATTAATATACTTCATAGTTAATTAAAAATGTTTTATTTTATTTTTATACATTATCAGAGTTTTTTCAATTTTCTAAACATTTTGTATTTTTGTGGGAAGTTTAGAAATTTAATGAAATGGCATTCTAAAATAGTTTTTTTTATTATATTTTAAAAATAGTTGCAAATTTTAAAAATAGTTGCAAATTTTAAAAATTTAAAGTGCAAGACAAATAATTAAAAAAACTTTTGTAATGTTATTGACATTTATTTAGTAGTACTTAATACTTTTTAATATGAACTTTCTATGAAGTTGCCTTTCCCATCATTTTTAATATTTCATTATGTCCTGAAATTGATGAGTTTTTCACCAAGTGCTTTAAATGTCATTCAGTTATGTAATAAAAAACAATTTTTAATGGTTAATAATTAAACATTATTTACTATAATATGTGTAAATATGTAATTTTTAATCTTTGATAAAAAATTATGATTTCTTTAAATATATTTGGTAACTTAATTATGAAACATTAAAAATTGCGTTCATCTAATTAGTTGTATCTTCTTTACATAAAAATAAAATTCATTTTCATACTTTTTAAAATTTCATTTCATTTTCCTACTAAGCAAACTCTTTAAAAAATGAATAATTAGAAATGTTAAGATAATTTAAAATATAATTTTTTATAGACCAAATTTTATTCTGCAGTTTTATTTGAAATTCTCCATGACCTTCATATTTTTAATTATTCATAGATGATTAAATCAAGTATTTTTAAAAATATTGAATAAATTATATGTATTAAAAAAAGGTAGACACCTCAATTTTAGCATTTTGAAAATTTTATGCATTTTGTTGGTAAACGTTTTATTTTTACTAATAAAAATGTATATATCAAGATTTTACAAATGATTGGATCCATATTTCATTGAATAAATACTTTATTAAAATTGGAGGCAATGAGTTTGTGTGTGTTTATGGAAATATTTGTGGGATTTTTACTCCACTGGTTAAAATAGCATAACTCGTTAGATTTGCTCGTTTGTTGCCATTTCTATTTTCTATAAATTTATCTAAGCGGGATTATTAAATTGTATAAAATTAAGTGTATAATTTTCATAAATGTGATAGCTAATTTTAAAATTCTAAACCTTACATCTGCTTTCTTTTAAATAGTCTTGTGTTTTTCGTTTCATTCAAACTATCAGCCAAATGCTTTATTTTATAAAATTTATAATCATATTTTTCATTAATCAAGTTAAATCAATTTTCACTTCAACTTTTATATTAATGAAAGTGTTTGTGATAGTAAAAATTTTTTACAGACAGTTCTTTTTCATAATAAAGCAACATATGTATGATTTTTACTTGACATATTCCTTATGGTTTTATGTAATAAATAAAAATGTATTTATACATAATTGCAGAATAGTTGTGGTCAAAGACAAAATGTAGTAAAATGCAAGCAAATATTTTTTGTCAGTCTTGCTACTTTTATATGTAATACTTAAGATAAGGATTTCACATCTGTTAAACACATGTATTTTATAAAAAGTAAATTTTTATTTCATGAAGAAAAAAAAGTTGATTAAAAAAATAGTAAAATTGAAAAATTAATACAGGATACCCCCTCCTCAACATCAAATAAAAGTTTTTGTGTTTGATAAGAGTACCACTATTACTTAAAATATCTCAGCCAGTTGTAGAGAATAACTTAGTTGAATGTGAAAGAAGGCAATATTTAACTTTTTATTAAATTCTGGGAGCCCCTGAAAAAAAAAGTTTTTATGTGTTGTGGTTCTAGTTGTTTTAACATTGTTTAATTCTTATCCCACCTGATTGACATTAATGTTAGGTCAATGTAAGAGGCTAGATTTACACTTGTTGTTTGCTGTAGTTTCGAGCACCATACAGGTGACAGTGCAATTTGGCTTGGTTCCACCCTAATTTTGAGAGATCAGGGGCCTCTCACCCTTTCTCCTCCTTCCACCAACCTCATGAGAGGTGTCTTGATGGCTATTTGAAGTACCCTCGTGCTGCAAAGGCACTATACATTTACAAATTTTAAAGCAATCCATCCTCCTAATTCAGCTGTTTATTTGGAAAATATAAATACTATATTAGAAAATATCCTTTTATCTGAAATTTTGTTTTTAATGTAATGAAAATTGTATAAGAAAAGAGAATAAAATATATTTTTTAATTTATGTTGTCAAAAATCATGTAAAAATAGAAGTGCTGTATAATTTCTATATTTCTTACTAACAAATGTAATTTTTACACTTAAACTAAATTATTTATTTACTAGCCCCCTTTTCTCTCTCTCTCTCTTTTAACAATAAGGAATATTTATTTAAAATTACTTGATATAGATTCATGATACAAAATTACTTCTCATTAGAGCTAGTTATTATGGTCAAGCATTTGTTTATCAAATCAAATTATGTCTTTCTGTTTTTTCCCCATTATTTATATTTTCTGATAAAAAAAGAATACTATTCAGTTTTTATGAAACTTTTGTGATAATAGCAAGAGTTGTAATGTAGCCTCTCACTCCCAATTTTGGTTTTGAAGTAATTTTGTCAATTTCTTTCATTTACCTGGATCTTTACAAAAATTGTACCAAAATATTACTACTTTTATAAAAAATGAGTTGAATTACATAAACACTATTTTTTTTCCATTTTAAATTTAAATGAGTATTTTTCATGATATAATCCATATGTAATTTATTTAAGTGTGCATTATTAAAAATAAATGGTATAAAGGATCCATACATGTTATGTATGTTGCCCATTAGTTTTCTCAGTATAATTTTATTGTGCAGAATCATATATCTGAACATGGTAGCTGTTCCATTATCCCCCTCCCTTCCCATGCAGGTAAATATTTGTTGGTAAGTTTTCATCTAAAGTGTATTAACTGTTAAGTAACTTTTTTCCTCATGTCTTATTCCTTGTATCACTACTATCTGTATATTTATTTATTTTTGTTACTTATTGTTCCTTGCTTTATTTCTGTAATTCATTTTATTTAAAAGTAGTAAAAGTATTTAGCTTTTCATGAATTTAATTTTTTTTTCAGAATAAAACCTGCACTTTTAAGGCAAGCTACTTATGGCACAATTAAAATTGGCATTTATTACTCATTGAAAGGTGTCATCATCAAAAATCCTCATGGTAATTAAAATTAAGATTCTTTTTTTTTTGCATTTAAAGTAATTAAATGTTTTCATTGTACATCTTGGATCTAAAAATTTACATATTCTTGTTATGCTATAGTAATTAGATGGAAATTATGAAAATTACACTTTTTTGAAGTGAAAACTTCTTTAGTGGCATTGAGCACTCTTTGGTAAGGGAAAATCTTATAGGTTCGCGTCACCGACATGCTCATGACTAGCGCACACACAGTATGTTGTGCGCCTTAGACACTTTTTGGATGGGTGAAATCTTGTGTGTTCGCATCACTGACATGCTTATAGCAGTATATCTGTAGCTATACAGCTGACGTATAGTGCTGTGTATATCTTATAAGTGAAATTGAATGGATTTAGTGAAAGGTTCAATGTGTATATACTGTGCATTGTTGAAATTGTGTTTTTGTTTTAATATTATTTGAATTGTTTAATTGAAGAATCATTTGTGTAGTACAATAGTGAGTACTAATAAATATTCTAATATCCCCCCCCCTACCTGCTTGTCACATATTTGGTGGTGTTGGGGAGGTCTAATGCACTAAAATATCGGATATAAGGCCCAAAAATGGCATGCCATTTTTTTGAAGATATGGTCTTGATATTTGGGGGTAGATTTATTAGCATGAACCTGCGAGTTTCCCTGGGACGCATCCACCCCAGTGCATTTCCACCCCAGTGCATTTCCCCCACGGCAGCCTTTTTGCCAATATCTTGACATCTGGACCTCGTAAGTTCTCCATACCTGACTCAATCGATTCCTCATCATCCAATGCATTCATATATAAAGTTTCGTGCTTATAGGGCCACTCTTTCTATTGTTTTTAACGATTTTAAAATTCATTTAAATCAGCCCCTAATTGCGTCTCGGTTTCGGAACTTGGACCAATTGTTCCTCCTGACCAGATGCATCTTTCCACATTGTGTGCCCTCAGTTAAGTAGGCTAGGGGAGGGCTTAAGTGCAAAAATATCATTTCCCCATGTTAATCCTATGGGGAATGGGAAATTTCTCAACTCCGTTAGGAATTAAGCTCTGTTCTTGTTATTTGGAGGATTGACATGGTGACCATATAAACATGCATGCAATTGTTGCTCAGAATGTCAATAGATGTGAAAACCAGATTGATGTTGATAATTTTAATTCAAACATCATGAAATTTCAAATTTTAATACTAAAAGTTCTAAGTTTTTACTTCTGTCCGCAGTCTCTATAACTGCCAATTTTTAAAAAAATTAAAATGGGGAATGTAAGGTTTTATTTAAAATGAGTGTGTATTTAAAAAAAATTATTAATAATGTACTTTTTATTGGACTATAATACTTAATGTCAAGCAATAGTAATATAGTACAGGTTAAAGTAAAATAACTACAATAATACAACTGCAGACTTACAGGGGACTGAGATTGCTAGGTTAAGCATAGTTTTAAGGTGCAGGCTTTCCATTTTATTCCCTTATATGACTAGGCTGAAATGAGACGAGAAAATACAATGGAAAAAAAATTAAGCTTAAATTAATTTTTAAAGTATAAATCCACATAATAATATAGTATAAAAAAGTAATATACTTGAAAGAATATAAGGAATTTTAAAATTAAACTGTAAAATTAAAATTAACAACCAAAAGAAGATAAAGAAAAAGTAACAAAGTGTAATATACCAACTTTCATATGAACATCCAAAACTGTGGTGTCCACAGGATAACATTTAAGAACAAAATTATTTATAAATATTCCTTAAAGAAAGCAGCAGTATATTGTTCTTGGAAATTATAAAAGCAATTTAAAAATTTTTTTCTTTGAAAATAGAATTACATTTTAAATTAAAAAGGAAAGATCCTAAAAAGTTTGCTGATGGTACCATATATAATTAAGTAATTAGTAGGTATTAATCCCTTAACTGTCAATTAAAAGTTACACGATTCACTCCCCAGTGCCATAATTTTTCACGTAGGTAAGTATATGCGATGTATTGGGAGGAAAAGGAAAGGCAGAAATAAGCAAATTTTTCTTTGAAGTAAAAAAATCCTTTGGGAACACTGCCAAGGTCATTTTATTGCATTCCAAAGTCTTTGGAATAGTCTTGCTGATAGCAGCGCAAAGAAAATCGTATTTTGAAAACACAGATATATATCCATCCTGAGCACATAATGCACCAGTTGAACGAGATGGATATATATGCTGGCAGCACTTAAAGGGGTTAAGAGAGATATATATGCAAATTAAGATAAACTTAAAACAAACCCAAAACCGTCAAACTCTCTTATAAATTTTTAATTGATTAATTTTATTTCTGTTTTTATGAATTAAAGTGTTAGGCTGCAAGTAATTAAGAATACTTTATAAAAAAGTCATCTTCCTATCAATAGTTAGAGGGAGATTCAATTTATTTTATCTGTTCTTTTTATATTGAAATAATATGTATTTTTACAATGTGTTAATTTTATTATTTTTTTAGATGAAACATTATTTAAAAATGTTTTGTGCGGCATAACAGCAGGAGTTATTGGTTCATCAATTGCAAATCCTACTGATGTACTAAAGGCAAGTCACAAATATTTTCAAATTTTTTAAAATTATATCAGGGTATTCGGAAATGCTTTAGATCTCTAAGTGGTATAAATACCATTTGATATTAGTGTGATTAAATCAATTTTTGATTTATCTACAAATTGTTATCACTTAAAGTTATCTGAACTAAATATAAAGTAGTATAAGTGTTCTCTCGTTTATCCAATATGTTCAAGATTTTATTCTTAAGAAATTCAAATATTGATTAAAACTCATCCTGTTTTATTTGATTGGAATGGTAATGGGAATTTCTTTATTGTAGCTTATAAGATGATCTTTGACAAACTGAATTATATTACCAATAGGTTTCTTACATCTAGTTGGTGCATTATGATCTAAATTGGTCCTTGCGCCATAAAAAAAAGAAGAAAAAAAATCTTACATCTAGTTTAAATGTATTTATATATATATATATAAGCATTTTTATATCTTGATTAAAATTGTACATATATGTATTAATTTAGTGTGTTTTATGTTTTTTAAAACTTGTTGAAAATTAAAATGTTCATGTAAATTAAAATACTATAATTTGAAATTTGGTAGGTATAAAATGTTTCCAGTATTATATAATATTCTAGTTCAATATAAAGTCAGGGAAATATATAAAAACTTTTTATTTAATATATTGGCTTATGTCAGATTTTTTAAGGATTTTTTGATATTTTTTAAAATTTATATCAAATAAGTTTTTAAAAAAAGTAAACTTGCTCATTTGGGGGGGGGGTGCATTAATTTAAATAATGTGTTAAAGAATAAAGTTAAGTATTTTAACTTCTAGGAATGATTCTGTAATATTAGGATACAGTTTTTAATGATATTTTATTTTTAGGTTCGTTTGCAAGCTGAAAAACAAGCATATGCACAAAAAGGAATGCTTAGATGCTTTTTAGACATTTATAAAACAGAAGGTGTGAAAGGTTTATGGAGGGTGAGTATAAACATCTTTAATTTTTCTTATTAAAATATATGCAAAAAAATCAGCCTCATAAATCAACTTTATAATGTATTCATTTTTTTAAAAAAAATTGATTTTTTTAAAAAAAACTATTTATAATTTACAGAGTACTTAGTTGTCAAACTTGAGATTAGTACTTAATAGATGTCTTGCATTTCAAAGTATGCTATAATGTGTTGAATCTAAGTAATGGGCACTTTATTATATTTTATGAAGTTGCAAGTCTTCCTTCTACAAATAATTTAAACATATTAGGATTTAAAGTTTTATGTCATTTCACAATAAATTACGTTTTTTGAAATTATCTTAAAATTATTAATTAGTATAAGTTTGTGTGTTTAGTTTATGTTTCTTATAAAAAATTTCTTTTTATTATGACTGTAAAAGATATTTTTTTATGAAAATTGAATTCATAATTGTTTCACAAGTACTTATTTTGATGGAAATAAAAAATAATAGTTTTTTTGGGGAAAATTTTTTCTTTCATTTGTGGATATTTCTCAGAAGTAAAAACTTACTTTTTTTATTAGTTCTATATTTTTTATTTATACTATGGTTTTATTTATTTTTTAATTTTATTTTTTGCATGGGAATTTTAATATTACCACACATAACACAATCTTCAAATAAGACATGGTATAAAATTTTATCACTGTTTTATACTTTTATCTTGCATCTGTCCAATAAGGTCGAACTATCATTGTGATGTGAATTAAGTTCAGATCAGAGATTGTCACCTGGAACAAATTTTATTCTATATTGGGGGTTGGCAACCTATGGCACGCATGCCATATCTGGCACATGGTACAATTTTCAGTGGCAGTCTGCACTACTCTTCAAATTTGTCAATATTTTAGTAGATTGAAGTTGAAAAATTTGAAATTGACCTTTATTTGACAAATATATTAGGAATTACAGACATTTATGGAATTACAAAAACCTCTGAAAATAACGCCTAAAATAAATTTACAGCTATTTTGTAAATTATTAAATGTCATTGCTTCAGAGATTTAATCATTTTAAGAGAGAAAATTGCATTTACTCTGCTTTCTGCTTTTGGTTCTACATATCTAAGTAAAAAGCCTTTCCTCATGTGAAAAATATTTCAAGTCCTTAAAGAAATTGTTTAACAACTGAATGCCGAGAATCGTGTCTAATAAACAGTCACAAATTACATTCCTGATTTTGTTATATGAGCATATAGCGGTGTAAGTACTAGGTTCGCATTAAAGCTTTTATTAAACTGTAATGTAGGGAAATATTTATATTTTATGTCATCTATTTCTTATTTTAATAAATATGTTTAAAAATACATAATATATGCACAATTTTAATATTTTAATTTTTGTTGAAGAAACAGTTATATTTTATGCTGTTTATTTTTATGTTAAGAAGTATCTTTAAATGATTCAAAATTAATAAATGGTAAATCTGTATAATTGACCTCTATCCTCTAACTCAGCATGCATTATTGCTGGAATCGAATTGTTTCAAACATGTTTTACTGAATAGCACATTTAATCATATTGTTAGATTGGTTTGGTATGCCACAGATAAAAGATTGCCAACCCCTGTTCTATATCACTAAAAAATACTGTTTTGTGTTCCAAAAATTTTAGTACAATGTCTAAAATATTAGGATTAAAATTTGGTCTAGATTAGTGTCATTTAAAGATTCATAGCGTTTTTTTTTTGATGATGCATCAGAAAACAACCTTATTTTTATTGTTGATTTATCTTCTCTAACTGATCTGCAAGACATATAAAAAGTATTTGACTTTGTTTTATCACATGAACATTCTAAAATTCATTTTTTTTAAAAACTGGTTCTCAATTATCTTGCTGTATTTATTTAGTACCTTTATTTTTATTTAATTTTCTGGTCATGCTAAATAAATCTTCATTTAGAAAAAATATTTCCTATACCATTGCAATATTTATTCCTCCACATCATATTTGTATCAGATTTATGTAAATTCCAGTTTAATTTTATTTGCATCTATTCTATAAAACGACCTAAGATTTTAAGGGCTTTTTTATGATTCAACTGTCACATGCTGTGTTAATGTATAATATGCAGTTTTAATTTGATATATTAATTTTTTTTGTACACCTACTTACTAAGACGTATGATAAGCATAACTTGTTTGTCTTAATATATAAATACTTTTTATTGTTTTATTTGGAATTTCATTTTTTTACATTTCTCAAATTAAGCTCTTTCGCTTGTACTTTCCAATTATTTTAATTTCAAACCGTGATATATGTATAAAAGATATATTTGATTCTGTGATAGAATTTGTAAATAAGATGGTAATACATTTTGTTCCAGGGTGTATGTCCTACGGCTCAAAGAGCAGCTGTGTGTGCAGGTGTCGAGCTCCCAGTGTATGATATAACAAAAAAGAATCTCATCTTATCCGGTATGATTGAGGATGGTGTTCTTAATCACTTTGTGTAAGTTAGAATTGTGTATCTTATTTGTAAAGTTATTTTTTAAACACTAATTTCTTGCATTTCAGTTTCAAAGTAGAAAGACATTTAATAATTATATTTCATATATGGCATCTATAAATGTTAATATAAATTATTAATTGCTTGTAAGTTTTCTAAAATAAATTATTCAAAGTATAAAGGTTTGAAGTTAAAATTTATATATAATGCAGGAATCTTATTTCAATTATATTTTTAGATTAGTACAAATTATTTTTCTATTTTGTAAAATTTCGTTCCGTGTTTTTAATTTAGAAGTTTTATATTATATTGTAATATACATTCAGCTAATATGTTTTTAAAATGTGTTTAGCAAAAGTATTTTTTCTGTAGTATATTGTTATGCTTATATTTGTGTGTGTGTGATAAAACATTGCACAAAGTTAATTATGCTTAATTGGAAGATGATCGATGTGAATTAATTTGAATCTTTTACAGATCTAGTTTCACTGCTGGTTTATCTGGAGCTATAGCATCCACTCCTATAGATGTTGTTAGGGTATGATTTTCTCAGTTTATATCTGTGTTAAATTGTAATTGTATTTTGAAGAAAAAAGTAGAATGGGATACAATTATCTTTAAAATAAATTTGTAACTTATTTAAAAAATGATATAGACATGTATGTGGTGAATACTGTTGTGTGAGTGTGGTGTTATCAAATAATAATAATAATCTGGAGTCCTAGAATTTGTCTTTTCCTGGATTTATTGGTAACAATAACTTTCAACAATAAACTTAACAATCTTTAACCAATTAAACTATTACATTAATTAGACTGAAACTAAAGAGAATTCTAATATTTAAGATAAAAATTCAGGTAAACAACGGCACCTGGTACGCCGAAGCCAAGAAATACGAGTAAACAACAGCACCTCTAGTTATGCTGAAGCCAAGTTTAAGATTCAACTGAAACAGAATCTGTTACATATGGTTTCTATCGAGGTAGACCACGGGGGGTCTGAGCGGGGTGTCAACTACGCTCCACCCCCTCAGGCCACCAGGTCCATAATTCACAACATGTACATTTGTAATCAGTTATATAGTAATTTGCCATAAATCTAATTTAAAATCAAATTATAAATATCAGAAGACAGTATAGGGGTTGTGCTGCAAACCATGTCATGTGAAAATTGTTCCCCCTTTTTTTCCTCATAATTATGTAGGAAAAAAAGCATCTGTATTTTCATGTGTTAAAACATTCAACTGACATAAGATAGTTACAGTGGTATTAATTTTTTTTTTTTCATTAAGAAATATTATTGAGAATCAGTAAAAATATTAGAATTAGTTCTACAACATTAAAAATCCAAATTATTGGTAAAAATGACACCTTGGGGAGACAATCCCCAAACTGATTTCCAGCAACATTTGCTTATTTGCACACGAGTTCAGGAACATTCATGAATTGACAAAAAATATACTTCCATGAGAAAGTGTATTTCTTGTGTGAAATTTCTTCTTGAAGGAGAGTCAACAGCACATTCTGTATTATATGACATGTAAGAGTTAGTATAAAAAGTGTTTAAATGACATTTATGTGCAAGAACAACCAAACAATTTTTTAATTATCAGTGTAAACATAAAATTCAAGAACAAAGCACTTAGGTATTGTTGGTTGAGAAATATTTTCACAAAACTTGAATGTGTAATTTCAAACATATATTTTATTATGACAATGAGGCATAGAAATAGAAATATATTCGATAGTTCATAGTTTTTAAGGAAACTAAAAATGTAACTTTGTGTAAAGCTTTATTTTTAAATATTATAAAAAATATTAAAAAAACAAATTGGATTTGACACTCTTGATCACAGCTGCTGTTGGATATCTCCCTCATTCCTATACACACATTGCCCATAAATGGCTCATTAATTTCTTAGTTACCTTATTTCATTTATAATTTGGCTCTCTACTGACCATTGGTACAGGTCAAAGTTAAGGCTGTCTTCACCAAATGTATGAGCGCCTGAACTAAATGTGGAACACATTTTCAGACATCCTCAATTTTCATGAAAATTCGCAATATTGTAATTAATACATTTGCTTATAACATAGCATTGATAAAATTTTAAAATATTCCATTAATAATTAATTTTTCTTCTTAACATGTAACATTTAGCATTATTATATAGGAGAAAATATGTGAAATGCATTTTAGACCTGAAAATATGTGTCAAATTGATTAAAAATGAGTAGTATGATAAAATAAGAGGTTCTCTATAGAGTAGTGAAGCCAGAATGCAATATTAATCTTTGAGTACTTTTTATATCTGAAAAAATATTCCAAATTTGGGTCCTATTAATTAATATTAAGCAAAGACAGCCTTTAATAGCCCCCAATTCATTGTCTTAATAGCTTACTTGTTTTAAAATAAAACTTTTTATTAAATTTTTTATATATTGCCTTTTTTTCAGACTAGACTGATGAACCAAAGAAAACTACGAACTGCTCTAGTAAATGGTGCTCGTGTTGATGTCCTTTATACTGGTTCTTTCCATTGTGCTATTCATGTATGTATTTTCTTTAAAAAGGTGTTTCCCTTACATTAGTTGTATTTTTATTAATTATTACAGGCATATTAAAATTGACGTTAAAAATTATTAAAGCTGACATTTTACATTGATGCAATAATTTCAATATGGCATTTGTTACATTCCAGACTGTACAGACTGAAGGCATTTTAGCTCTTTACAAAGGTTTTGTGCCAACGTGGGTCAGATTAGGACCTTGGAACATGATAGTATCCTTTTATTAACTAGCTCTATTGTTAAAATGTTACACAATTTCATTGTTCTTATTAGAAATGTCAAGGGCTTTTACTTGACATTAAAAAATCTTTAAATTTTAATCTTTATTGAATAGGAAGCTATAAAATATATATATATATATTTTTTTTTCATAATTTAGTATTCATATCAGTTTTTTTTGTTTGTTTTGTAAATAGATATGTAGAATGTATAACTGCCCTAGAAAAAACTTAGTTTATTAAATACTGTATTTACTCAAACCTAAGCCTCACCCCAAATTCCCAACAAGTCTTTGTGGAAAATGAAAAATAGTTTAGAACCTGTAATTGCTCTACTTACCCCATCCAACACATTTTTTTAAAAATTCGATTCTAATCCACACTTGATTTTCTGTAGCTTTAATATCAGATAAAAAGTGTGGCTTACATTTGAGTAAATATGGTAGTTTTTAGTCAAAATTAAATTTATTTGGTTTTTATTGTAAGCTATTCTTGTGATAATCATTGATTAGTTATTAAATTAAAAGTTAGGTGGAAATTTGTATATATTTCTCAAAATCTTATTTTAAAAAATTTAAACTATCCATTATACACTAAATTCAAAAATATAACTTTTGTTAAAAAGTTAAGATTAATTATCATTAATACACTGTGAAATTCTTGTGGTGTGAAATCAAACAACCTTATAAACATGCCCATTCTCAAAATATTATACAATATTTTAAGAACTTAATGAAAAACCCTATTCACAAATGATGTGTCTAAAGATCAATGAAGAGGTAAACTTATGGATAAAGTATAATGAGTTTTTCCTTTTGTGCAGTTCATAAAAATTGCTTTTTATGTAATTAAAACTTTGAATGTAATTATGAAATTATTTACTGTTCTTGATCTTGCATCACTGCAAAGGCTTTTATTAATGGAAGTGATGTAATAAATTTAATGTAATTGCTATTTTTATACTTATATGCATTTATAATATTGTATTACTGTTTTTGACATATCCTTGAATTGTTTTTTGAATCCTTAACTTATTTCCAGTTTTTCATAATGTATGAACAAATGAAACGTTTATACTGAGAATTCTCATTTCTGCTTTTATTCATCCTTGCAATTTAACTTAATGCGTAGAAACATTTTTTGAAGTTCATGGCCCAAGCTTAAACTGCTTAACTTTTACTGCTGACGATTTTTGATGTTGCATCAGAGAGTTTTTTGGAGTGTTTGCAGTATTAGATATTTTTGTTAAAACTATTTTAGAGTCAATTAATCTTGTTTTATTTATTTTGTTTTGTTTACAAAAATATCTATTTTCAGCAACTTTTCTGAAAGTTTATACACATATATTGTAAATATTCTTTGTCGATATATACACTTTGTTTTATTTCATCCTCCCGAATGTGATACAATGGCATTGGTTAATAAAAGTTTTATTCTAGTGGATCTTATTTTGCTTATTTGTTATAAAAATTATTCCAATATTTACAATGATGCACATATACAATCACTTTTTTTTACTTAAATTTTTGAAAGGAATATTTAAATGGCTTTAAAAATGCTTAAATTAATGAACTCTAATGGCTGTTTACAGAAGTAAAAAATAAAGTGTAGTATATTAATTGTATTAAAAGGAAACCCCACCCACACTGCATTAATATGCTAAAAAGAAAACAGCTATGCAATGTGTTGTATTTTACATTGCCTTTTAGATACTCAGTATTTGTCAAAATCATAGTTAATTAATTTGATGTTTTTAGTTTCTGAGAGCTGTTTTCCGTTTATCTGAATAATAGTATTTAAAATGCTAATATAATCTATTTAGTTCTTAGGTTATCATAAAAGTACTCTTATGAAAAACTTGCTACTGAAGCATAGTGTAAAAGTACTTTGAATTAAAAGGCTCTCAATATATAATTTGAAGTACCTGTTTCTTGCACAGAAACTTAAACTCCTATCAGGATGACTGAGAGTTGCATGAGTTCGGCTTAACCTTAGCCCATTGCTGCATTTAATGATAATATGAAATTAAAATTGAGTTAACTTTGTTAGGCTGTCAATATATGAGTCTAAACTACAGAATATGTTTTCAGACAAAAAAATTTCTCAATCTACACTATTAAAATTTGCGATTAAACAAACTTATGAATGTATCTATTTATGTGAGACTATCTTATCACAAACTGCTGAATGCAGAAACGCACCAAAGGTACCAAAAGAGAGGAAATGGTCTGAGGAATCCATTTTAACCATTTAAATTGTGAAATTAGAATTAGTTAAATATTTATTAACGAAAACATTAATATATGAATGATTTACCAATGTATGCTGTTTACCCGAGAGACAGTGAATGACGGACAGGGGAAAGATTTCAGATATTTAAGTCCTTTTTTAGACCATCCTATATTCCGTATTGGAATTGGACAAAAATTAATTCCGGTATCGGATTGATCGTTTATTTCGCCAGGACACATTACAAAATAACGATATTTGCAATTTTTTCTGAAATGAGTACATTTTGACACATTTTTATGAAAATTATTTTTTTCAATCGCTTTCTAATTGGTGTGATCAAGCGACCATCCATATTTAAAAAGTTTTTGCTTTGCACTTTTAGAATAAGTGATAAAAACAAATTACAGTTTGAAAGAAAACTAAAAAACACCCTTTTATAATTAATAGAACTAAGTTTGTAACTTAATCTTTTAGTCGGCAAGTATGGAGATTGGATCTGAAAATGTGTGGAAAATCTTTAGTCCTGATGATCCTAATCAGGACAGTGGAACATAATTATTAAATTATTGTATTGCCATCGTTCCTGGACAAATGAGCACAATTTCGAATTAATTTGACCTTTTAAAGTGGGTAAAAGGTGAATTCAAAGATTCTGTTACATACAAGTGAAGCTTATAAATGGGTGTTAAAAAAACGTACCAAAACATTTCTAACGAATTTTCAGAAAAAATACTCGACATTTAATAACTTATTCATTTATAAAAATAATTGCATGATGTTTTTTCCCATGTGTTAAACTTTGTTATCCATGTTCTAACCAAAAAGCGAAAAATTTGCTTAAATATCACAGATTTTTTTTAAAAAAAATTGCTTTTCGTTTAATAGACTTTTTTTGAGGATTTATTTATGCAGTACCTTTTTCGCAACTTTTGCTGAAAATTTACCGTTTGTTATTGTTGTGTGAAATTTGGAAACTTTGACTTATAACTCAAGCCTTCAAAAAAATGAAAATTATACACTAGCAAATTACGCTAATGCTAGGCGAATGACGTAAGTTGGTGTCGAAAACCGGGTTTCCAATAGAACTGGAATTTCGTGACGTTGCTTTTTCGATTGTATTCATTCACTTTGCTTCAAAAATAAATACTTTTAACGTGTGATAAACTTGAAATATATCTTTAAACACAATTTTTACAATGTATGACATTTTTTACAAATTTCTATGGATTTTCTTTAGTTTAAATCCTTAAACGAGATGGAGCTACTTTTCTAAAGCGGATTGGTACATTTTCTACCTTTCCCAATCAGGACCGTTTTTAACTTCACCGGCGCCCTAGGCACTTCAAATTGTTACCCCCCCTCTTATTTCCAGAGCACCCCTGTCCTTCAGTTTTTACCTTTCCAGTTTTGTTTCGGGGGGGATTTTTTAAATACCCCCCCCCCCTCTTTTTCTTCTTACGACCAAGGCACGTGCCTAAACGGAGAAGCGGCTTTGTTCCCAATGCTGCCAAAATAAGTTCTGAAACAGAATATAATAAAGTTTCTTTAAATGAGGCATAAAATTTCTACTTTTCTGCCTTTTTTATACACAAAAGTATTTTTAAAAAAGTACATTTCCGTTTTAGAGGTTCTTTAAAAAAAAAACGAAAAAATTGCCAAATACAAATAAATTTTACAAGTTCTATAAATATTAACTGAAAAGCAATCCAAGAGCAAATATTAAGGAAATTAAATTAAAAGGAGGGCTGGGGGGGGGGCGTTTACCGAAAAATACACTTTTATAATTCATATTTGGATTTTTCATCTCATAAAACTTGGTATTTAATTTTTACTCCATTTGTCACATGTAATGTTTAGGTTGTTTTTGTCTTTTACCAAACAGACAAATAAATCTGAAAGTACATTTTCAGAAAAAATTTTAATTTGATTTCTTAAGGTTACATACATACTTTTCCTTTGAAATTTAGGAATAAAAAATAAATGCATGATTTTTCCGTTTTATATATATGTAGAAAAGTAGTAAAAGTATATTCGCAGGTTAAAAAAAAAAATAGAGGTACGGAACACGTTTTTATCAGAAAACAGTTTTTAGTATACTGCTGTTTGTAAAAAATGCAACACCATGAAAGACTCATCAGAATTAAATGAAATTTAAAGCACTAACGACTTGTATTGGTACAAATAAATAACGACATTTTCAAAGTAAAAAAACAATATTAAGTGTCCGAAATCAGTATTTGTGTAGTCACCACGCGTTGCAATACGACGTGGCATGGAGTCAAACAGATTTTGAATGTCTGCTTGTGGAAGAGAATTCCATTGTGCTTGTATGCGCAGCAAAAGTTCGCCTTTTGAAGCTGCAGGACGCGGATCACGAGCGTGACGCCGACCAACCAAATCCCACAAGTGCTCAATAGGCGACATATCCGGGGAATAAGCAGAAAAAGGAAGAAGTTACGAGGTTCGTTCACCAAGTCCCAAAGTAGTTTCAAAGGGTAGTTTTTTTAAATAAACAATCTAATCGTGGTGGGTGTTTCTCAGTATCATTCCTTATATTCGCTTTTAGTAGTATCTTTTGATTCAGAATTACTATCACTGTCTGTTTCATATAAAAAACGTGGGCACTTTTTTAATTTGCACATTTTAAAATTTTTTAAACAGTTTCATTATTATTATCGTCAATATTTTAGAACATCAGCCTTCTATTTTTCAAAAATTTAATTTTTTAATTCGTTTATTACTGCAGGAAATAAAACAAATTTAAGTTTACACATTGACCAGTTCGGTGTTACTGATAATTCCATAGATTCCAGAATATTCCCATTATCTAATCTCATTGATACCATTATCTAAAAATTTATTAGGAAACCGATAATTTTCGTTTCCCGAGGGTAACGTGTGTATATATGTATATGTTACCGTTAAAGGGTGAAATTCGTTATTTCATAAAATAACTAAGTATTTCATGAAATAACTAGACAAGTCAGTTAAAGCATATAAAATTGAATCTTACGATTTAACTAGGTATTCTATAAAATAACGATTACCATATTTCGTTAAAGTATGAAATATGGCACTCGAAAGTTCTTTTAAACGGTTCTAGATACTTTCCGATTAGGAACAAGAGATGGGCGAAACCGGCTTTGAGCAAGGGACGGCTTACACACTAAAATATCAATCCCCATATTAATCCTATGGTGCCATTTTTTTGATGATATGGGGTTGATATTTAGGGGATCGATAATACTACCTGTTCGTGGTTAGTAAGTACAAGGATTCGACCCCCCCCCCCAGGTGCCTTCCTTCTCTGGACAGCATTTTGCCAATAGCTCGACACCTAAGCATTTCAGACCACTCGGACCTAGCTCATTCGATCTCTACATCCATTATATATTCGCACCAAATTTCTTGCTCGCAAGGTCATTCCTTGTATTTTTTTTTTTTTTTGTGTTTTAAACTATTTTAAATCTGTAATATCTTGAAATGTATTTCAGTCTTTGCTTTGAGATTTGAACCATATGTTACCCTCAGCGAGACCCATTCATTTGTCCTCTTTTGGTAGGCCTAGGGGGGCTCCAGCACTAAAATATAATGTTCCCATGTTATTCCTATGGGTTTGGGTAAAAATTTTGTCTCCCTTTGGAGTTGAGCTAGGGTCTTGATATTGGAAGATTTGATAGTATTACGTAATATCGCGAGATATACGAGAAATCGACCTCCTCAGGTGCTCCCCCCACAGGGCTATTTCCTTTATATCTCGAATCCTAGGCCACCTTGGTCATCCGTGCCTGCCTGATTCGATAGATATCCCTATGAGCTTTCTGAACATAAAATTTTATTGCAATAATCCCCTATTTCCTACCCCCCCACACACATTTCACGTTTTTAAAGTATTTTTAAATTTGTTAAAAATGTCATCTCTCCGAGAATTTTTGAGTCTCTGCTTTGAAACTCGAACTACATCTTTTTTTCTCCTCTTCGAGCTACATCTTTTTGTCTAATTTGTTCTATGGTGGTAGGCTAGAGGGGGGCTATGTCGCTAAAATTAAAAATCTCGTCAAATTTTTCGAGAGATTTAAGTCATTTATGATAATTAATTTATAAAATAACTTTGAAATAGTTTATTTTTCACTTTAACGGTTTATCCTTAGTTATTTCATGAAATACCTAGTTATTCTATAAAATAACTGAATTGTACACTTTAACGGTAGCATATATATTTAAAGGAAACGAGAATTCTCGACTTCCTATGAAAATGTGTTGTATATAGTAGTAAGTATATCTTATAGCAAATTTTCAATGCACTTAATTTATAAAATTAGCTTAATTGATTACTAAGAATTCAAAATTCAGGTTCATGTTATCTGGGGAATCACAATTTTATATGGTTTTATGATCCAAAACTTTACCTATGTATCAAAATAATATAATATTAATTACTAAGTATATATTTATTTCTCAAAACTGAAAAATTACAAATGTACATATTCACAGGCGTCATTGATAAAACATCACATTTCAGGCACAAGTATAAAGTTTCTATGCTTAGAAAAACCTATTGTATCCAGATACAGATAGCAGATCCACCACCATCAAAGTGAGAAGAATGAATACTGATAGTCCAATCGTCAGAATCACTGTTGATGACCTAACAGTCACTCCGAATAGCTTCGACTAAAAAATGAAAGAGGGAGAGTAAAATAATTGAAATCGGAAAAATTATAAAGCTCTAAAGCATCTAAAATAAATTATAGTTTTAAAAAAACTAAAGAGCACGTTTTTATATTGATTTGAACTAAAAAATATAATTCTTAATAAAGAATAAAATTATGAACGAGAAAATTTATGTCATTGGGGGTAAAAACGTGGGGTGTTCTTTATTTTATCAGTTGTTATAGTTTCTAACTTCTGTTCCGAAATGCTGGAGTTAGTGTACAAAGCACCCCACGCTTTTACCCCAACGACATTAATTTTCTCGTTCATCATTTTATTCTTTACCGCCAAAATCTGATTACCGTTATTCCTGACGATCCTGATGAAGGCAATGGAACAAAATTATGAAATTATTGTATTGTCATTGGACCTTGGCAAGTGTGCAAAATTTCGAATTAATCCGATCTTTAAAAGTGGGTAAAAATCGAGTTCTAAGATTCTGTTACATACAAGTGAAACTTATAAAAGCGTGTTAAAAAAAATGACGAATTTTGAGAAATAATTTGAAGTCAAGTGGCTTTTGATTTTTTCAGGAAAATAATTTTGATATTTCATTTCATTGCTAATTGTTAAATATATTAGCTGAATGGAATAGCACTAAATGCTATTTTTTATTTAGTTGAGAATCTGAATATTTTTTTGAATATATGAATTAATTAAAAGGAAATTAAAGATGTATGTATTGTGCATTTCGAATAGCAAGATGTTGAAATGTTCTTCGTTGAAATTCAACTCATTGCAAAAAAGGAGCCCTTATATAACAAGGTGTGTTAAAAGAGTATCAGATCTTTAACTGGAACTGCCTGAACAAGCACAAAAAGCCTGAATTGAAGTGCGGGATGACAATGAGGCAACTAGACGTCATTGTTTGACGCAAATTTAAATTGGTTGTTCGACCATCGGTATTTACAAAAAAAGGCAAACTGGCTGCAATTTCAAAATAATAATACTAATCTTCAGAAATTTCCGTCTTTCGTAACATGTGCTGCCGTACTATAGATTTTGACTATTTAACTTAGTATTGCCTCAAGGCAACACTCCCTGCTTTTGCGATTTCATCCTAAATAATAGAAAATCCAGAAATATACGAGTTAAAAAATTTTTTTTTGCTATCATTTTGAATTTTAAAAAATTGAACTAATCCAAGTTCATGAGCGACAGAGAGGATTAATACGCACTATTCTGAGATGAGTTTCCGATTTCCTGAAAATGCAGTTATAATTATATATTTTAAATCCCTTGAAATAAACTATTGAAAGCTTTTCTAATTAATTACTGAAAGAGGTTTGTGTGTGTGTGAGCCTTTTTTTCCAACACACATATCGATATCATTAAAGTATTTTTGAGTGAAAAAAGGAGTTAATAACTTACTCTGAGAGAAGCTCCAGTCACAAATAAAACGAACGAATCCAGTTCCAACATAGAGCTTGCTTGATAGCCGAATACTCTCATTTCGAAAGCTATCTGTCGTAGTTTGCTTCCTGTTCGTGTCAGTCTGGCAGCCTGAAATGAACATTATGAGTAAATTCGAGAATATATATATACAAGATTAGCAAAAAATAAGTTGCTCACCTCAGAGGGCTCTAAAACCTGTCCTATTGGTCCAAATGTCATAGAATTTGAATTACAGATAATTCAAATGATGCATTTGACATTTATTAAATAAATTTTAGTACAAACTTCCACCGGTAGGTAGTGCTATAACACAAATTGTATTTATTTGCATATATTCAAACTCAGAAACAGCATTTGTGTTTCAGGGTATGCCTATTAGCATCATTCTTTCGATAAAAGAAAGGTGGATTCTGTGATTATGTTCGACCTCTCCAACTTGAAAAGAGGCATGACAATTGGAGATCACCTCGCTGAAGCATCCGTTCCAGAACAGCCAACCTTGTGGTCGTTTTAAGGATCGCTTGTCAAAGGTTATAACAGTCTACACAAACATGGATAAGGTGTCTTCTGCGAAGCACAACAGTGGGTGAATGTAGAAGTTTAAGGACCATGATATACGAGTGTTGAAAAAGATAGTTGTCCGAAAAAGCAAGACTACACTTTCGCAGATAACGTCCAAGATGAATTCACGCCTTCAGAACCCCGTATCCATGAAAGCTTTTTAACGGGAGTTACATACTGCGAAAATTCCATGGCAGAGTAGCTGTTCGAAAAACGTTAGTTTCGGCATGGAATGCTATGAAGAGAGACCAAGACCCCTAAACTGGACACAACTGCAATGGGAACAAGTCTTCTGGTCTTATGAATCCTCCTTTACATTATTCCGGACCACCTGACGTGCGCTTGTCTGGCAAACACTGGCAAAAGCATTTCATATTGACTGCCTGGTTCCAACCGTGAGATATGAAGGGGGCTCTGTGATGGTGGGGGGGGGGCAATATTTTCCCGTGGATTGGGGCATCTCGTTGTCTTGAGGAGTATGATCACAGACGACTATTTTCGAAGTATTCTCGCAGATCCTCTTCACCCTATGCTTCAGATTCTCTTTCTGGGAGAGTGTCCTGCTTTCCAAGATGACAACGCCCCTATTCACACCTCTCGCTGTGTTCAAACATGATTACATGAGCCTGATGAAGTGGAACATCTAACATGGTGTCCCAAGTCACCTGATCTGGACATCATTGAGTGTTTATGAGGTTTTTTAGAGATACAAGTCAGTGCTCGGTTTCTTCTTCCACGCACACTATCTGAACTTCAGACGACCCTGCATAAGGAATAGATTCGAATTCCGATGAACTTTGTTCAAGACCTTCATTTGTCAATCCTTCATCGAATACAAGCAGTCATTCACACCAAAGGTGACCAAACCCTTTACTAATAAAAAGGTTTCATTTTTTCCCAGATGTTCCTATTACTTTGTCTATTCCTGTATCTCTTGTGCAGTGAACAATTTTTTAAAAATACAGCCGAGCCTCCATTTTAAGAACCTTTCTGGGAATCTCTCTATTTTACGACCTTCTTCATGGAACCAAGAAAATAAAATGTATTAAAAATGAATCTCTATTTAACGAAATTTTCATTTAACGAACTTTTTTTCTAGATTCAGCGACTTCGTTAAATTGAGGCCCGACTATATTTCTCGTTATGATTGATTTATTAAATTCCTAGAAAAGTTTTGCATCATCGGAGCTCTGGTGCCTCCCTCTGGGGAGAAAACTGGGCGTCAAAATTTCTTGCGGCGATTGGTATACCCTCTATATGGTGCCGCACTAAAACAAGATACCAGCTCTCAGGGAATGTACTAGGTCTTAAATGGTAATTTCCAATCCCAGCTCCATTAGAAATTTTTAAAAAGATCCCTTCTTTAGCTTTCGTAAGTTTCATTGTGGATGAATTTTGCACCAACCTTATAATTAGATAGGACATGCAAATGATTAGCATTGGAGTGTATATGTAAATCCCATGTAATAGGTTCTATGTAAAGGGAGAACAGAAGGTTATTTTTAAGTATCAGATTTCGAGTTATTTTCATACGTATGTACGTATGAAAAACTTTAAAATGGCACTTTGAAATATAAGGAAGGCAGTCGAGCCCATTTCTGAAATGACATAGGAAAATCGATTTGTTGCCTTTTTGTCACACTTCGAAGCGAAATAAAGGCTATTGGCGACAGACCAATTCGAAATTACGAACCACGGTCAAGTGATGAAGCCACCTGAGTTGGTCCTCTGCTCTTCAGACTTCTTCACCACACCAAAGTGAGGATTTTGAGCCTCGATAGATTTAACGTGCATCAGCCCCTTTACATGGTGCGTCTTTAGAGCCTACAGGACTTAAACTCACGACTCAACAGAAACAATGCAGGCGACTATGACTATTCGATTATTATGGATGCAATTTGATACGGCATCAATTCCTGTAACTTTATATCTCTATCACAATACAGTTTTCCTTAATTTTTTTCATTTACTTCTCTTCTTTCGAAGACACAAAAGGGTCAGTAATTATGTACTATTTTTTCATGACCTAAATTTTACTTGTATTAATGTCTATAGCACGTATGACAGAGTACATATTATAAATTTTTCATATTATTTACAATAATTATACGTACATTGACAAAAAATTTGTGTTTTACGTATATATATTGACCTTGAGAATTAGAACATACAATATTAATCTCTTGTAAAAATAAAATGCAATGGCGCACGAGCAATCTCGACTCACCGAGTTGATAATGTTTTTAAAAATATTAAAGAATTCGTGCGACAGTTTTTATTTTCAGTTTTAATTTTTTGATCTATCAGTGACACGTATTATGCATGAAAAAGCAAGCATTTTTGTAATAAATTATGATTAGATTATTTTCCACTGATTTGTAATGTACTTTCACTTTACCTGAATCATAGGCACTATGAGAGCAATGAACCAAAGAATAGTGAATAAAACTCTGTAACTTATCACAGTTGACTCCTGTCTTTTATTTAGAAACAGCAAAGCCGTGCCTGGAAGCATAAACAATAATGTAAATGGCTAATTAGCTTAGCAAAAACGTAAAGACACATAATTTTTCAGATATTTGAATTGAATGGCACAAAGGAATGCTGAAGTTTTAATTTAGCTACAAATTTACATAAAAAACAATAAATAATTATAAATATTAATAAATTGTATAATCACTAAGATATATACAAATATATCTATCAATTTAATTATATATAGCTAAAAACTATCTTTTTTATATACACTAGGGGGTTGGGAGTCCTCCCTGCCCGTTTAACGGTAAATCAACCCCCATTATACAAATTCTACAGCTGTTCATACTCATTGGTCAAATTGTAATTTACATGTATCATGAAGTTCCATTTTTTTTCAATATATTGTAAGCAGGGGGAAAAAATTTCAATTGCAATACTGATAAAAATTGTAATATAAGCTGTGACGTATGCGCGTCCCCCTTTGAGACATCTGGGACTTGCTTCCCACGGTCGGATCAGTTTTTAGAAGAATGATGACCACACCTGCAAAAACACCTGCAGTCGCTAATATACTGCGACGGACGTGTCTTAATTAGCCCCTGCAACCTTTGACCCGAGGGGAGGCATTTTCGCCGCCACCGGATGTGGGGTGTGAAAGGGGACGCGCCAAGAACGGAACCGCGGGGACCGTGAGAGAAAGGGTGAACAGCGGAAACTGGCAGTGAACGGACACCAACGAAATCCCTCCCTCACAAAATTATTTTGGACTCTAAAATCATCTCATAGTGCAGAATTGTATATTAATGTAAATAATAGCTGTGACTTAATTAAACTAAATTATTATATTTCAAACACGCTACCATTATTGAATCAAACGTCACAGCATCAACGAAAGTGCTGGCAGCGCTGAGGATTAAAAAAAATAGAGATTACCGGACCCGTGAGAGGAGGTGATTTGGTGATTCTGGTTTATTACGGGCGCTCTGCAAACTGCACAGAGAAAAGAAAAAATAACTTGGACACCCGAGCTTGGAAATAAGGATAAAACTATCCTTCAGAGAAAAGAAAAAACAACTTGGACACCCGAGCTTGGAAATAAGGATAAAACTATCCTTCAGAGAAAAGAAAAAACAACTTGGGCGACTGAGCTTGGAAATAAGGATAAGCTATCCTTTAATGAAAAGAAAAAGCAACTCTCTCTCTCTCAGAAGGCCGAGATTTGATAGTGGATAAGCTATCCCATCAATGAAGAAAATATCGTTTTGTGTGTAGTGAAAATTGAAATCATCTTTAAATCAAGAAATGTCAACCGGATCTTCGGTATTCCCAAGTTCCAGCAGATAGTACTTCAAAAGGGGTGAGTACTGTTATATTTCTTGAGTTGTATTAGTTGCTTGCTAAAATTTCTACTACAAATTTTGAGATACTTAGTGTTTTTTCTTGCATGGGAACAATGTTATTTTGGTTCTAGAGAATTGTAAATACGAGTATTGTGTGCAACTTTTAGCTTAAGATTTATTGTGTTTTAAGTTTCTTGATAGTTTAGATTATTTTATAGTGTTAAAATTTTTCTTTGTTTGCTTCTGTGTTTGCATGGGACCAGTGTTATTGTGATACTAGAGAGTAGTAAATTTTGTGTGAATTTTAACAAATATATTGTGCTGATATTGTTCGAAAATGGCTTTTCTCGGAAAAGGGAAAAAGCAAGATATGTTGTTACTCGCAGAGGAATTAGGGGTAGATGTCACGACAAACATGACTGTCCCTAACATCAAAACCGCAATCACTAACAGTGAGGGTTACGAAGAGGAATTCGTAAAAAATCTATTTGAAACTATTATTACAAATAGAAAAATTGAAGAGGAAAGGGAGAGAGAAGAGACCTTGAGATTAGCGGAGCACGCGTTGAAAGAGAAGGAATTACAATTAAAATTTGATCTAGAAAGATTTAAAATAGAATCCGACATAGTGTAAACGATGAATCAACCGGCTGTATAAATCCCGTTCTATAACCTCGAATGTAAATTTAAGAAAATTAATCCCAGATTTTAGTCCAAATCAGTCAGATATTAGTTTGTATTTGGTGATTTTTCAACGTCAGGCTAAAAGGGCTTTAATTGAAAAAACAGACTGGGTAGGGCATTTATTTTTGTTACCTTTGGATATCATGCAGTTCATTGCTCGCGAAGCGGAGGAACAAGCAGAAAATTATGATTATATTAAAAAACTATTACTTAAACGATTTAAGTTAAGTCCGGAAGTCTTTCGCCAGAGATTTGTTCAACACCAAAAGAAATCGGATAGTACCTGGAAAGACTTCACCTTTGAAATTACTAACTATTTAGAGGAGTGGCTAATCGGCCTAGAGATCGAGTCGTTTGAGGACCTTAAAGATTTAATGGTTGTCGACCAACTAAAAAAACGCGCGTATGCTAGTATGAGAGAACATTTCTTAGATGATTGGGCGAACCTCAAATCATCTACTCAAATAGCAGAACTCTTTGACAACTACGAGGATGTCAGGAAAATAAATTCAAAACCGCGGATAAATTCAGCAGGAACGAGAGAAATTTGACAACCTCCGGGTTTAAGGAGAAAAAGACTAGGGGAAATGTCCCCTAAACCAGTGGTTTCTCTTCCTGAGGGCGATAGGGGGAGAGTTTTCGAAAGACGCGTGATACAAAAATGTTTCCATTGCAACCTGCCCGGACATATAAAGGCGGCATGCCCGAAATTAAATAGGAATAAAGCAACGGAGTCTCTCAATAATATTGAAGGAAATGGGAACTCGGATTTTCTTAATTCATATATAACAAAGGGCTCTGTGAATGGTCAAGAAATAGATATACTTAGGGATACGGGAGCTACAATAGATTTGGTGTGTGCTAAATACATTAATTCTTCTTCCTTCTCCGGTGAAAAGGTCTGGGTAAAACAACCGTTAAGCTCAGAATTGGTTTGCTTACCCTTGGCGGTCGTGGAAATTTCCGGAAACTTCGGAACGGTGCAAACTAAAGCAGCAGTTTGTGGTAATCATTTATATCAACATGGTCGTATTTGCTCGGAAACAAAACGGCCGAACTAATAAAAGAAAATTTAGGCTATGATTTTCTTTCAGTTGAGGTAGTCAATGCTGTTCAGACAAGGTCTCAAACCATAGCGGCTAGAAAAGAAATAGAGTTAAATAGCTGTAGCGATAGGAAAGGGGAAGATGAGGCTATAATTGTTTCTCAGGAGGCAGAGGATTAAATTTTAATCCCTGAACTGCAGGAATATGTATCGGAGTTAGAGCTGCTAAAAGTTACTCGAGATGAGTTAATTGAAGCTAAAAAAATAGCGAGGATATTAATTCATTGTACGAACAGGCAGTCAGTCAGGTGCGGCAACAAATAAGGCTTATTCTCTAGAAAACGGGTTACTCATCAAAAAACGCGAGGATAAGTTAGATAATGTGGCTAAATTAATAGTAGTGCCAGAAAGGTTCCGTGAGCAAATTAAATCGTTGTGTCATGAAGGAACCTCTGCACATCTGGGGTTTACGAAAACTAAAGACAAGTTAAACCGATATTTTTATTGGCCGAATTGTTATAAGGATATAGAAGCGTACGTAAAAACTTGCGATCAGTGTCAGAGGGCTGGGAAGCCAAATGAGAAAAAGAAAGCTCCACTAAAATTGGTCCCGGTTATTCAGGAGGTTTTTACTAAGCTAAATATTGATGAATGTGGGCTTCTCCCAATCACATCTAATGGGAATCGATATCTTATTACGGCCATATGCATGTCATCAAAATTCCCTGAAGCTATCCCGGTGGCTGATATCAGTTCGGTTAGTGTTACAGATGCTCTGTTAAATATTTTAGTCGTACGGGATTTCCGCGGGAAATACAATGTGACCAGGGTACTTCCTTTACTAGTGCTCTGACTACCGAGTTTTTTGAAAGATTCGGAATACTTGTCCGGCATAGTTCTATGTATCATCCTCAGAGTAACCATATTGAGCGATTTCATCGAACATTGAAACGACTCCTGCGAGTCTTATGTTTAGAGGCAGGCTCCGAATGGGACAAACATCTTCCGTCTATTCTTTTAGCGTTGCGAACTGTAACTCACGAGAGTACAGGGTATACACCGTCAGAGTTGGTGTATGGGAAAAATTTGCGGACTCCAGAAACATTAGTAATGGAACATTGGATGGAACCGGAAGAAGAAAATGATCTCGTCACTGAATATGTGTTTAAGTTAATTAATAGATTAAAAAGGTGTCAGGAGGTAGCTATAGATAAAATGGAAGAGATGCAAATTAAGAGGAAAACTTGGTATGATAAGAATGCAGTAAAACGCGAATTTAAGGATGGAGATTTAGTACTTGTTTTGGCTACATCTCGAGCGAATAAATTAGCAGTACAGTGGATAGGTCCTGGGATGGTTTTAAGTAAAATTTCCGAAACGAACTATTTGGTAGAAATTCCCGGCAGACGAGAAACCTCTCAAATCTATCATATAAATATGCTAAAACCGTATTATAAAAGGCCGGAACATGTTAACTTAATAATTACCGATGAAGCGCATCAATCTCTCGCAGACCAGTATTTTAAAATCCCATATTTAGAAAACAATTCCATCATTTAGGATTTCGAGGATGTCATCCAGGCTAGTGAGTTAAGCAAATGTCTTCAAGACACACAAATTAATCAGCTGCGCAAATTACTAAATAAACATTCTAAATGCTTCTCAAACGATCCCGGTTTAACTAATCTGGTTGTACACGAGATCCAGTTGGTTAATGATAATTCAATTAGAACGAAGCCGTACCGAATGTCGCACTGACAAAATGAAATTTTAAAAAACGAAATTAATCGAATGTTAAAATTAGGAATCATTGAGGTAGGAGAATCGGAGTATATGTCCCCTATGATTTTAGTTGAGGTACCTGGCAAGGATCATCGACCTTGTGTCGATTATCGGAAATTAAACGGAATTATTAGAACGGAGTACTTTCCTCTACCCAACATCGAAGAACGCGCAGAACAGGTCTCCTCCGCTAAATTTATTACCATTTTAGATTTATCTAAAGGATATTGGCAAATTCCTCTGAGTAAAACTGCACAACAATACGCAGCTTTTTGTACTAGTTTTGGTACTTACAGACCCTAAGAATGAGTTTCGGATTAAAGAATGCTCCATATTTCTTTAGTAAACTCATGGCGGAATTACTAAACGGTCTAGAGCATCTCGTTGTCCCTTATCTAAACGATATCGCTATCTTTTCGGATACGTGGGAGTCACACCTTAAACATGTGGAAATAGTCCTACAAAGAATCAGGAGATCTCAATTAACAATAAAACCCTCGAAATGTAAGTTTGCACAACAGAATGTCAAATTCTTAGGTCATGTGGTGGGTCAGGGGTTTCGCACCCCTTCCGAGGTCAAATTCAGTCCTTCTTGAGTTCCCTACCCCTCGTACAAAAACACATATACGAGCGTTCCTTGGTTTAGTGGGGTACTACAGTAGATATATAAATCAGTTCTCGGTAATAGCTGCACCTCTGACAGATGCACTAAAGGAGAAGGCAAGACGCGGGGAGGTTAATTGGACAACCGACTGTGAAAATGCATTCCGAGATTTAAAAAAGAAGCTAACTGATAAGCCCGTCTTGTACTCGCCAAATTTTGAACGGGAGTTTATCATTCAAACAGACGCCTCTGATTATGGCATGGGGGTGGTGTTAACTCAATTAAATGACCAAGGAGAGGAGCACCCAATCCTTTATCTGAGTAAAAAATTTTCAGATGTTGAGAAACGTTATTATACGACCGAGAAGGAATGTGCTAGTATTGTGTTCGCAATTAAAAGGTTACATTATTATTTAGATGGAAATTCATTTCTAGTTATGACCGATCACAACCCTTTAGTATGGTTAAATAAAAACGTTAGTTCTAACCCTAGATTAAAGCGATGGGCTTTGGCATTGCAACCATATAATTTTAGAATTGTACATCGATCGGGTAAAAGTCATAAAAATGCAGATAGTCTCAGCAGATCAGCGATCGATGATTAGGAATTGATAGTCATGTTTGTTTGCCGTGATTATTAGTTGTGGAATAATGTTAATTGCAAATAGTTAATAAATGGTGTCAATCATGTGTATTTGCTAATGATTAGTAATTGTCGGTAAATAATGTTCTTACTAATACTGAAATTAATTTTGAATGGATATGTATGTAAAAGGATCCACACATGGAATGTAATAATATTAAATTGCTTAATATGTGTTCTACCTTGGGTTTATTATGGATCTGTCTTATTATTCATTAGTATTACCCGTTAATGAGAATATTGTGAAGAATGTTTTATGTGTAAGATGGTACCTTAAGCATATTATAGCAACATGTTTTTTATTATGATTTTAATAAGTACTGTGTATGAGTGTTTAAGATTTTAATTATATGAATACTTCTTATATTGGTAATGATTATTCTTTCGTGATTAGCATTTGTGTAAGTTCCCTTGCAAGAACACTCACTCGCGGTAAGCATTTCGAATTTAATTGTAAGTTTATTAGATTTAATTACAACTCAGAAATATGGTAGTACTTATTCAAGGAATATTTTCCCTGTGTGTCCGACAACTCCAAAGGTCAGTCACCTCGGTTACCATCATCGACCCTGAACTTTTCTTTACGAAAAGTCTGAAAGAGGGGAGGAAAAGCTGTGACGTATGTGCGTCCCCCTTTGAGACATCTGGGACTTGCTTCCCACGGTCGGATCAGTTTTTAGAAGAATGATGACCACACGTGCAAAAACACCTGCAGTCGCTAATATACTGCAACGGACGTGTCTTAATTAGCCCCTGCAACTTTGACCCGAGGGGAAGACATTTTGCCACCACCGGATGTGGGGTGTGAAAGGGGACGCGCCAAGAATGGAACCGCGGGGACCGCAGAGGGCCGTGAGAGAAAAGGGTGAACAGCGGAAATTGGCAGTGAACGGACACCAACAAAATCCCTCCCTCACAAAATTGTTTTGGACTCTAAAATCATCTCACAGTGCAAAATTGTATATTAATGTAAATAATAGCCGTGACTTAATTAAACTAAATTCTTATATTTCAAACACTCTACCATTATTGAATCAAACGTCACATCTCAAACAACGCCATCTCTTACATTATAACGGCGTTTCAATGGAAACTTGGTGAAATAATGGCAGGGACATCTTAAGGCTTGGGCCCCAGCCCAGGTCCTCAACCTTGGTGTGGATCTCGTCTCGTTCTTGACTCTACTTCAAAACGAAATTATGATCAAAAATAATTGTAATGGTCGAATGTTGTTCCCAGACAAATTCTCTGATAAACATGAAATTTCAAACTATATGACACTTTTGTCAGTTGGCATCATTTTGTGATGACTTTTCTACGCCTAGGCTTACCACCATGCACCATCATTACTCATTGAATGGAAAGGTGGTAGCTGGTCGAGCCTTTTTTGTGCATAGTATTGTGAGATTGGGAGTCATGCCCATTTATTTATTTCTGACTATCATTTGTGCAAGTATTTGACTACATATACTATCTACTATTGAAAGTCATAAGACTACTTTTGTGTAGGACCATGAGCCTCAAGAAGTCTTAAGATGTCCCTGCAAGTTGGCAGCCTTTTTGGCAACTTTGCGACCATGTGGATGTTTTTGGAGAAATCTATAACATCATGATCTATGGCGGAAGTAGATTTTTCGAGAAAGCGCTGGAAGGTAGGGAGGACGCCCCCTAGGCAAATCATTTTTAGCGCTTCTCTTTAAGTAAATTCAACTTTTTACGACCGATTTTTACGAACTATACCTTATGTATAAACAAATTTATTACAGCATCACGAAAAACTTTTTAAAAAATTTATATCGAAAAAAATTTGTTCCAAAATTTTAAAAAAAGCCTAAATTATTAAAAATTACTTGAGCTATATTTCCTGATAAAATTTGGAATTTTTAGTAACGAAATACAATTTTAATACAGCTTATTCCTCTTTACATTGCAAATAGTTTTAATATCATTTTTTAGTTATTAGGTCAATCTCATACTTTTAATTTTAAGTTACAGTGCTGCTCATTGAACGTTTTAACTATTTTTCGAAGGATCTCTGGAGATTTTATCTATTTTAAAATCATTATAATTAAAATTTATTTTCAGATTATAGGTTTTAAAATAAGCGTTATTTTTTTTCTAAAATAACATGCAGTAATTTTAATGCATTATTTAAACTTACCTAAAATCGTAAGCTCTGTAAAGTTCACAATGCATAATCCCATCATTTTCGCTACATTTCCATTTAATTGACTGATATATTCCCTTACTCCTAAAATTTCCTAGAAAATAATCAAAACGTTGGATTAAAAATAATAGTTGAAAGATCATTATTAATAAATAAGGATCTCTTTAGATTCCTGGCTTTTTTTTTAAAATACTTCTTTTGACTCTCTTACAACTTGTTTACGCTACTTTTTTATAAGATATTCTCCGAAAGTTTGAAGCTTTGAATATATGTTTTTCACGTCCATTGCAATATCATTGCGGGTCTGTTAACAATTTCTTAAGCTGATAACAAGTAACATGTTCGGTAAAACAAATCATAATCTTTCATACTTTCCTAAGAAAACATTAAATATTTTTAAAAATGTCCTTGAATTATAAATAGTGCAGGAATGGATTTGCACGTTGTCGTATCCTCCCTGCATTCCCTGATGGAGTAATGCCAATAGAGCACGACCTAGCTGACAAGGTGGTTCGAGGATAACGCGGAAATTATGGACCAATAGGACTATAGAGGGGAAACGACAGGAAGTTAGACGATAACGCGGCAAACGAGACAAGAGACGAGACGAACAACAAGACGATGCTGACGAGATGGACACCTTGTGGAATCCAACGTGTTTTCTTTGACGATGCTTCCATTTGTTTCATTAACTTTCAGCTCTTCCTTGTATTTTATTACCCTCAACAAATGCATATCCAACTTGACCGCTGTCACTCTATACTTTACAGATAATTATTTAACATCAAAGAAGTAATTTTACATTTAAGTTATCACTGTAAATACTTTAAAACCTAGAATATTATTTTAATCTAATTAAATGTAGAGAAAGAAATACCAAAAAAAAAAACAATAATTTGTTTTGAATATTAAAAAAGCAAATTTATTTACTCACATGCATGCCTGATCTGATTTCCAAGGACTTTTCGTGTAGCTTCAGACAAATGCCTTTTATGTAGAGAATGAGCGTCTCGCACTGGACGCAATAGTTAGTGGCCACAGCAACATTTACACCCTGGAGTAAAACCATTCCGGCGAACTTAATTCCCAAAAATACATATTTGTAAGTCACACCTAAGCTGAAAAAATGTTTTTAATTAATTATAACAATGCAATTTTTACAATGTATTTTCTTAATGAATTTTTTTTAATTCCGTAGAATAATTTGCAATATATTGGTTTTTACTTATATTCGATTTAAAAAATATTTTTCAACTAGATTAATATTTTTCTTACATTTGATTTAATTTGAGGTAAGGATCTGAATAACGATTCCAGATTTTTTTCAATCGATATGAGACCAATGATCTGTGTTAATATTTAATTAGTCCATTCTCTTTCAGTCTAAATATTGTAAAACTTCTTCATTTTGATTTAATTCTTCTTTTGCCTTAAATAGTTTCCTAGTTCCCGGCTACATATATAAGGTAAATCGGGAGAAGTTGCTACATTTAAGGATTCTTCGATTAGTACATTGAAAATTGAAATCATAAGATCATGAAGAAAATACATTTTATTTTTCAATATTTAATTGTTTGTGTATACAAGTTAATCCTCTTCTTCGAATGAAAATAAATAAGAGATTTAATGTTAAATAAGTTCATTTAACTGTGGCATGTTCCATATATGGGGGTAGATGCCACAGTAAGGGAATATTAACGTCTCTCTGTTCAGCTACACGACGGCTTTTGGTGACGGACCTCGTAATTTTGAACCATGGTCAAGTGACGAGGACGACACCTGAGCTGGCAACCCCCTCTCCTAACTACCACACCATACCAACGGGAGAATGTTTGAGCTCTCAACAGATTTAACGTGCATCGCTTCCCTACACGGCGGGTTTTTAGTGGTAGGGAAGATGCCACCGGTCATGGAGTAAGATGCAACAACACCACAGTAAATAAAAAATAAAGCAAACATCACAAAATTAAATATGAAGTAACAATAACTATAGAAAAACAAATTTAAATTATTTCATAATTAGCGTGTTAAAAATAATAACAGTACAGGTTCAAATGATAGCCTACACAACATTTCACTTAGTGCAAATGATTATCATTGCAATCTTCGTGCAACCATTTGTTGTATTGATGCACTGAATCCAGTCACACTTGGGACTTTTTTTAGCATAAAAGTACTCTTTATACATAGCACAAAAATCGTCATTATTATCCTCTTCAAAACTATCACCATTAGTATCTAAAGGAATTTTTTCGCTTGAGGATGACAAACTGACACGTCTCTTTTTCTTCTGTTTCTTCGAAGGTTTCTTGTTATTTGTTTTGATCTTATCCACCTTTTCTAGCTTTCTTCGCGCCTTTTCTCGCATAGTTGCTCTCATCCCCTCTTCTCTCGACCGGTTGGTTTGCGTTTTCTGACAAGAGGTGCTCCCATGTTCTGTACTAGTGGAGGCAACCGATGGTGATAGACCACTTATCATTAATTGTATTTAAGTATTATTATTAATAATAATAATTATTAATTGCATTTTTATATCTTATACAATAGTATATATTGTTGCAAATTTTTTAAAAAAACCAAATTTTAAAGTTCATTTTATTTATTTCTGAATCATATGGCGCCTTCCCCCAAGTATAGAGAAAAAATGCCCCACACACTTATTTCCTTATTTGCTACGGTGTTATGGCCAACTCTACATGCATCGTACGTGTGACATAATGCTTAACTCACTTATATTGCTAATATCTTATTTAACAAGGACGTTTATTAACTTTAAATATGAAAAATGGAATATTATAAAAGTTGTACTCACCACTTTAAATGCTCACGAAATCCAAAAATAATAGCGATTAAAGAAGATTAATTCAGAAAAATTCACACGCCACACTCAATGTCGGACCAGGCTGTTTACACAAGTGGCCCAGTATTGCTATCTATCGACGCATAAAAGTTCTATTAACAAACTGGCATCTTCCCCCGAATTACCTTTATATATATAGGAAATTTTTTTTTATCTAATTTAATTCATTTTATCTAATCAAGATCCAATTAAAGAATAGTTTTAGTGTGCACAGCCTCATTGAGCGATTGATTTAAAACAATCGAAATTACTAATTTTGAAAAGTAAAACTGTTACAATTTGTTATTTCCTCAAGGACGTGCAACAAAATTAGCTTGTGTTGCGACTGTCTGAAATCTTGATAAAGGAAATATGCTGTGCCTCAACAACAGGATAACATTACTTTTTATTTTAAAATATTCGATACATTGAATGGAATTTATATCGTAATAATTCCGAATGCTCTACGTTTTTTTTCTTCTTCTTTTCTTTTTTGGATGCTGTAGAATTATATAAAGGGTTATAGAGATAGTAATCTACTGGTAATCTCCTCAATGAACATTCATCCAATTGTAGAACTAACCGAAAGCATTTTAAAAGCTCTTTTATAATTTTAATAAAATGATTTTAAAATATTGGGAACTTACAATTCTAATCTGGTTTGTTGAAATGAAAAATTGTACAATATCTCTAATCCGACTTGGAACAACAACCACAAAAGAGCTGCAAAAAAGAACATCCTAAGGCGGAAAAAGGAAAAAGAAGTTATTAATATTAAAAATAACAAACTTAAAAATTTAAAAAAATAATTCTGCGTTTCGTAACAGATGTTACTTTAAAAAAATTGACTCTTTTACATTAAAATGTGTTTTTAATTCCTAATGTTTAATTATCACATGATTATTTTCATTAATATATTAATTATACTAAAAATAGATTTTTAAAATCATCTTGTTATAAAAGTAGAGAGTTATCAAATACAGATATATCTTATTTTCCAAAATAATAAGACCAAATGTAGCTGTTTATAATGGATAAATATTTATCTGTTTTTTAAAAAAAGAAAAATTGAGAAAAGTATTATTCAAAATTTACGAATCTTAAGTTTTGTTATACCACACATTTGCAGTATTGCTCAGGTCACCCCAGGGGGGGGGGGTGACGCAATAGAGAGGCATTATAATTTTCCTTACATTTATTACAATTTAAGTTACAAACAAAATGAAAAATTGTATTTATCAGAGTTTTTTTTGGGGTTCTCTATGTCTTTGAGTTAAAACCATCTCTCTTCCTTTCGTTTTTGAACATTCGCTTTTAACAGTGGTGTAAAGGAGAACATTTGAGCCCCCCTGCAAAGTCAAGTTTTGGACCCCCAAGTTGGATTTTAGAAATGGTAGGTACTTGGTGGCAGCTAGGCTTTAAGCCCCCTAGAACCCTGTCCCCTCTCACGGTGCGAAGGTGTACGTTACGCCACTGTCTCATCGAGCTGTCTCTGAGAAAACAGTTCTACCTAACTTCAGTATTATATAAGGTTATATTAAAAGTTCCACTTTCAAAATGCTGTGAAAAAAGAATCACAGGTCAGAATGACTTCAAATTTGAACTGGATATGTTTGAGAAGGAAAAAAAACCCGATAGTGTTGTATGTGGCATGATGAAAATGGATGCGTCTACAAGTGGCATTTTGAATCGAATTACGACGGCTTTGGAATGAGTTGCACTTTAAACCAATTATACTGTTCAATGTGCATGATTGTTTCGGTTTTTTGACGAAAAAAAATGACTTCCAAATCATTTAACAGTTGTTACACAGCTAGTGAAAAGCCTATCCACCTCGGCAAGGTCACACCACATGGGATGGGAAAAATCGGTTTTTAATTGTTCTTGGGTCGAAAACCCCATAAAAAGCAACAATAAAAGCCCCAATGAATTTTTTTTATGCCATACTGTTTCCCTTTTCTTTAAATATATTCAGTTCAAATTTGAAGTCATTCTGTGTTATGATTCTTTTATATAGCATTTTGAAGGTGGAAATTTAATTATAATTCATCTGTACTATCGCTGTTAAACAGGCTTATAGCTTTTAGATAGCTTTGATGAAGCTCAAGGTTATGTTTGTGGTTTGAAATTGTTTTCATAACCTGTGCATTGCCATTCTCTGCATGGTTAAAAAATGAGTCATGTTAACTTTCAGACTTGGCTACTTCAAATCTATCTCAAACCGTCATCGAAGAGATTCCAATAATTCGTTTTAACTGTGATCTGCCCTTGCTATCCATTAAAAAAAACACAATTCTGCGAATGTAATTCACAAATTTCAAAAATAATCTTTTTAACTGTTTAGGAGACATTATAATTCTTTATACCACTAAACAATGATTCTTCATTACCTCCCCCCCCCTCTTCATTCTCCGAATTATATACAGCAATTTTTAAAAATATCAGAAGAAGCTATTTTTAGTGCTCATGGAAAATAGTTTGAAATTGTAATTTTGGACACTAGTACAGAAAGAACGCCTATAAAATCATTTATATTGATGAATACACATCTAAGTTTATTAAGTATTTTTCTTTGATTATATCGATTCATTTCGCGATCTGTTTCTAAAATATAATGAATTTAATTCATCAGAATTTTTATAAACATTTCTACAAATTTCTGACAACTTCTGTTTAAAATAACCACACACAAACTCAAGAATTATTTCAAATGAACATACAAAATACCGACATTTACCTTGTGTTTCGAATGAGAGCACCTTGTAAACCTCGAGTAGAACTACACTGCAGGAAAACCTGAAAATTGCAACAAAATTTAAGCAAATCAGTGTTAACTTCGACGTTTTAATTAAAATACGCGAGAAAAATATTATCAATGTAAAATTAAAATTTTTTACAATAACTTTAATTTTGATTTATTTTTCGATACATAATTTGTTTTAATTCGATGCTCATGGAATATTTCTTACATAAGTTGGAAAACAAATTTTCTTTAAAATATTTTTCATGAAAATGATCTCAACACTTGCCATTCTGCATTTTGTTAGTGAGTGTTTAAAAAACGTCGCACACACATTATAAGGCAACACGAGGGCTATTGACGACGGATCTAGTAATTTTGAACCATGGTCAAGTGACGAGAACGACCACCTCAGCTGGCTCCATTCTCCAAATTTACACACCACACTAATGGAAAGGCTTTTAGCCATGGTAAATTTAACGTGTATCAGCTTTCTACATGGTGAGTCTTCAGTAGACTCAACAAAAAGCTATCCTCAAGTTCACAACTATGACAAATCAGCTACCACGACCACCATAAAAATAGGTATAACATTCTAAAAGCTGTGATTCAGAAAATCATATTTAAGTTGTTTAACAACCTAGAAAATATGATTCATTCAGCAGTACCGATCCTTATAGGTCAAACTTAAATTTAAAAAAGACTCCGAAGTATTTTTCTGCTTTTCCAATAACAAATTTTTAAATTTTTAAAAATATTTATTAGTTTCAAATCTCATTAAATATTTGACTTAAATAGCAGACAAACATCTCTTCTAATAGGAAAAAATACAGATCTTCTGATTTAATTTCCATTACTATATCCAAATTAATCCAATCCACTTTAATACGTCAGATTTCTCAAATTAAAAAAAAATCTTAAGCTTCTATTTTTTACAACAATAACTCAGCTTCTAATGCAATTTAAATGATATCCCATCCATCTAAAATTTTAAGCTAACAGATGAATTAGACATGTTCTCTAGTTTCCCTCATCACATGCCCATGAAGATTAAATACTGTCCAATAGGTCTACATTTTATAAAGGTAAAAAAAAAATCTAACCAGACATTACAAAAGAGCAAAGTAACTTAAAAATATATGAGGAAAATATCATAAAGTATTAATCAGGATCGATAAGCAGGTTGCAGTATTAGTTGTAGATTAAAAAGTAAACAAACTATATAAGTGATGAAAATGAAAGCCCCCAAACAAGGCTCAATTTACTTAAAAAAAGAAAGAAAAAAAGATGCAGCTTCCGCAGCCTATATTTACCTATGTAGTTTTTTTAAATTATACTTCAAGACAAATATGAGGGTGAGTCAGAAAATAAGTTTCCCCTGTCAACTGTGGACAGAGTTGTGTATGAAAGTCAAAACATGGAATGCGACGTTAAAGATAAGACATAACTTTATTTTTCCACATAAATACCAAGTACATTGAGGCATTTGTCATATCGCTTCATAAGCTTCAAAAAGTCCTCCAGGAAAAACTCAAGGCTTTGCATAAGAAAGGATTAACGCTATGGGTGAACGAAGAAACAGCAGGTGAAAGCGCAAGACACAGATACATCAATGGGTAGAGGTCGACCGTGATCAAGCAAATGAATTCGGAAAAAGTGGCCTGGGCTTCTCAGATCTGGCATTCTGTTGTTGGATGACAATGCGAGACCACACTCGACGATGGCAATGCAAAGCCATATTGCAACTCTTACTTAGGAGTGCCTACACCATCCGCCATACAGTCCTGATCTCGCACCAAGTGACTTTCATCTGTTTCCGCCTTCGAAGAAGAATCTTGCTGGAAGGCGCTTTGGAAGCAATGTTGAAGTCAAACAAGCCGTCAAATGCTTCTTCCGTATGAAAAGCCCAGAGTTTTTCTGGAGGAGTTTTTGAAGTTTATCAAGCGGTATGACAAATGTCTCAATGTGCTTTGTACTTATATGGAAGAATAAAGTTATGGCTTATCTTTAATGTCTCATTCTATGTTTTAACTTTCATACACAACTTTGACCACAGTCGACAGAGGAAACTTATTTCCCGACTTATACCTTCCTATATTCAAGAAACATTTTTTTCTTTTTCCAGTACTTACTCTTTCCATGAGAGAGAAGAGTTGTTCACATTCCACCAATCGGAAGTGATAAAATCCGTAAGCATAAGCGAGAAAATGAACAAAACTAGGCACTATGTAAGTTGGTACAATGTGTTGGCAGTAACCAACTTCCGAAGGCTTATATACGACTTCTATAGCGTCCATGACGTATTTAGCATGACAAGAGAAGGTCATTATACCCCAGGTACAGTTACCTTTCATGTTTACTTCATGTGGTGTTGGAGTTGGAGGGGAAGGCTATAAAAATAGAAAAAAATAAACATAGTGGTAACAGAGAGAAAATTTTGCAAAGGGCAAGAGAAAAGCTGAAAAAAATATACCTCTATATCTCTATGTATGTTATATTTTCCTTGACAATTTAACACTTGGAATACATAATTACTAATGATGAGAGTTAGAACAAATGCAGGATAAAGATAATTGAAATACCTCCAAAACGACGATCTTCTGCTTAGAGATTCTAAGAACCATGGTCTCCATCCAATCTGTAGAAAAATAAATTATAAGTCTTAATCATAATTTTAAAAGACATTTACGTAATTTTCAGCTTAATTAATTTGTGTTTTAAGTCAGAAATAAACATGCTCTATAAAATAATAAATTTCTTACAAAGGACAGGAGACAAGAATAAGGAGCAATCATTGTTCTTTTGCATTTTCTTAAGGACAGGGGAATGCTTGGCGCATCACCTTCTCCATTTAGGTCCGATATCTGGAACATGAAATGATTGCATTTTGATATCAGAATTCCTCCAAATTATTTGAATTATTCTGAGAATATTTCACAGATAACTGATTTGTTAGTTTTTAATGCAAAATTTTGAATGAAATGATTCCTAGCAATTTTAATGCGAAAAGCCTTATCACACACAAATGTCTGAAACCACTGAAGTCTCTTTCAAACAACCGTTTTGGGAAATTTTTCGACCCGCTGTGAGGGTGAAGGGTTGTCGTAAACAAAGCGATACGCTTTGTTACGCTCACCAATTTTTCTGCTTCTGAAAACGAACGTTCAATATTATTTCTTTTATTACCCTCGTGCTTTTATTGACGGTCGTAAACAGAAATGGAGTACCATTCTGTTTAAAATATTATGCGCCTTTTCTGATGCGTTTGACGAAGCCGAGGGTGCCATCTATACCATCATCTTGTTTATGACGTACGGGGGGCGAAGGACCCTATTGGCTGGGATTTCGAGCAATTATTTCAACTCATTGAAAAAAAGTTGTTCGATGCCGTTGCAATGGCAGCTGGACAGAAATTGCTTCAAAGGGTTGCTTGAAAGAAAAAATGCTTCAAATACGTATACGTGTGATAAGGTCTTTAGAGTGTTATTTCAAATGCTTGACATATGAGTATTTATGACTTAACGTTGCATTATCGTTTTTTTTTTTTTATCGAAAACAATTATAAAATCCTCGTGGACCGCAAAGTATCACACGGGGCTCACAGAAGTATGAATTAATCACGCATTACAAAGGAATGAAGGGAAAAAATCCTTCGAGATTATGAAGGATTACAAATGTTTACAACTAATTCATAGAACTTTTAAAAAGCACTTCTGGTGCAAAGAAGTTGTTGAAGATTCAATAAATAGACTTAATATATAAATTGGAAGTCTCTTGAAAGCCAGTCGTAGGATGTTTCGTTTTCTTTCAAACTTGGAATACAGAAGGAGCACATGTTCTACATTTTCCTCTCCGCCAATTATAGGCGGATTAAGGTAGTTGGAGGCCCCTGGAGGTAAAAGGTTTGAGGCCCATGGACTGAAGAGTCGAAAAATTAAAATAGTGAAAAGAGAGTTGCTCACTTTAAATTCTCAAAATAAAATGTATTGATAATAATAAAACTCTATGGTTAAAGACAAATCTTAAATGTTTGTAAAAAATTAAAAACTCACTGAAGAGTTTACAGTTTTGCTATACAACTTGATTTCTTTTTGGCAAATTCATCAATAATATTCGCCGTATCTATTTCGTCCAGAACATTTTGTTCTGTATATAATATGGCCATATTGTTCAATTTGTCTTTTCTCCCATAGTACTTCTTAAATAATTTTTAACACGTTTTAAAACTGAAAAAGATTTTTCACCTAATGCATTCGATAACGGTATTGCTAAAAATGTTATCGAAAGTATTTCTACATTAGGATTTCTCTGGCAACTCGATAATTTTCTAGTGGGGTTTTTCATTATATCTTTGTTTTGTTTTCTTTTCTTGCTCCAATTCATACCGTCAAAATTAAAAGATTCAATATCGTCTTTGTAAGTTTCCTTTAATTTTTATGTAACTTTCTTTTTAAAATTTCAGGTTATATAATCTCTCTTTAAAAATACAACAAAGTTTTCTGTAACAGCTTGATAAATCTCAGCTCTTTGGGATAGTTCCGCTCTTGCCCTGTCGCACATGACATAAAATGAATTAACAATGTAATTTTCCTTTCTTTCAAAAAATTCGTAACCGACTTCTATACTTACACTAAAAATATTTTTTTTTTACTTTTACTGTCGGCGGGCTTGTCCAGCTTCTTCTTCAAACAAGAGCTCTGATAAATGAGTTGCTCCTAGTCCCTTTTTTCAAACTCATTTCTGAAATTTTGAATATAATTTTCTTGATATTTTAGTAAGTTAGCTCCTTTTAATTCACACTCAGCTTATTGCAATGATTTTCTATTAATATTTATCGTCGGGAGTATGGTATTCCCAATCATGGTCATTAGGGAAGTTTCATATCTTTCCATCTGTTTCTAAAGGGAAGTAGCCTTTCGTATTGTGGTCTTTTCCCCCCTCATTCGTATCACGGATCTCAACTAGGACCACTTTTATTAATCTTTATCTTGCTATTAAGGCCTAAATTCAACTAATATGAAATAGTTTGCTTTGAACTAGACACACCTTTTATCAGGTAACTTCATTTAATTTCATTAGTAAAATACACTGAATGAAATAAAAATCCCTTCACGAAGAAGGATTTGGCTATATCGACGAAATTTGGTAGGCGTGTTTATACTTCTGAAAGATAACTTTGATTCAAATTTTTCGCTAGACGCATAAGTGCGGCACTAGTTGCGCCACGTGGAATATCTGAATCAAGTGTATTTTAACTAAGCACAATAAAACTCGTGAATGTTACCTATCTTTGAGATTTGACGTAGTGAGTTGATGTTAATCCAAAATGATTTTAAGACGACGAATAAGCTATTATCAACAGCTCGCTGAATTTGAACGCGAGATAGAGCTAAAAAAAAAAGGGTGGATTTTCTTTCCACGATATTACAGAAAGACTTGTAAGGTATATATCCATTGTGCATAATTTTTAGCAGCAGTGGTCCATGGAAGGCACTACCTTAAGAAAACTATAGCTGAATTTCGAATGGGTCATCTCTGACAGAGATCACAGTATTCGCCACGTGAGTGAGTGAATATTAACGTCCCACTGTTCAGCTACACGAGGGCTCTTGGGGACCGTCCGCGTAATTTTGAACCATGGTCAAGTGACGCGGACGACATCTGAGCTGGCACCACCCCTCTCCTAACTACCACACCACACCAGCGGGAGGACGTTTGAGCTCTCGACAGATTTTACGTGCATCGCTCCCCTACACGGCGGGTCTTCAGTGGTACTGGGATCGAACTCATGACATGCTTGCCACGATCCGTTGCCCAGACCACTCAGCTACCGCGGCCACACAGTATTCGCCACATGGCTGGGGAACGTAGTGCATCTACAGCAGAAATTGCAGTTTTTCCGGCACCAGAGTGACACAATGAACTATAACAAATCAATCGCTTAATAAACAGCTCCAAGACAAACACCCTGTAGCATTCATACCATTAGCTCTAAATCATTTACATCTATCTGTGACTTCAGTGATGTTACGCTAGAGATCATCGGAGAGCGGAGTAGCAATGTGTTGTGTTCTCCAATCAAAGCTGTTTCTGTCTGGGTGCCAGTGATACAGTGGCGTAACGGAGAATATTAGGGGCCCCTTGTAAAGTCAGGTTAAGCCATAATTGATATCAGTCAGGCTATGGGCCCCTAGAATCCTGTCCCAGCCTCGCGATGTGGTGGTTGATGAGTATACGTTACGCCACTGCAGTGATGGCTGTATATTGATTAGAAGAAGGCCATGTCAGCACTTGCAAACAATCTTTCTGTCGCCTAGATACACTGGACCTGCACCTACAGTTATGGTATGGTGTGTGCAGTTTTCTTTGACGGAGCACTTTCGAGGTTAATGCACACACCCTGACTGCAAACTATTACGTCAGTTTGACGATTTATAAACATCATTCAAGGGGTGTTTTCTAACAGGATAACGTACTCCCTCATCCCTTTGTAATCCAACAGGTGTCAGCGTTTCACGTTGACATGCTAGAGCACAGATCTTTCTCCAATCAAGCACGAATGGGACATCATTGATCGCCAATGTCAGCTTCATCCACAACCAGAATTAAACAATCTTATATTACCGACCAAGAGCAACAGGCATGCAATTCCATCCCACAAACTGATATCGGGTAATAGTACGACACATGACATGCACGTTTGCATGTAAAATTGTGGTGGTTAAACGTTTTTAATGTACTATCATCATTTCACATTTGAAATGGTTCTACTCGCGCTTACATTAACCTATGATCTTGAAACTTTATAATCAATTTAATGTTACCTATACATTTGTATAGGTAGCTGATTTGATTGTCGAAGTTTTATCAGTCGACAATATTTTTTTCTTGGTGTCAGGATTTGTTTTTCCATCAGTAATTAAGCACGGCTGTGAGCTGAAAACGAACTTGTTTGATTTGAATAGTATTCATTAATTCGAAATAAAATTTGGGCAAAAAAAAAATGCATGTGAAAAATTTGTAGAGATTGTAACAACAGAGATATACGAGAAAAAGATGGCTAGGGCTACTACACGACTCAAATGCGAGGAAATCATCGGAGTTTCAATATCGGTTCAAGATCTTTTTCTTGCACGTTGAATTTATAATTGGAATCCATCAAGCTTGGAGCCCCTTCTGGCCGCCAGGTCCACTACCCGCTTAATCCGCCCTGCCACCAATATCCCAATCACAGGAAGATGACGGAACTAAATTAAATTTGTTCAAGTAGCTTATAAAGTTGCCATGACCAGTTAGAAATTGGGTTATTTAAAGGGAAAAAATTTAGCTTTTTTAAAATTTCCTTTTAAGCATCGAATGTCTAAGGAGAGTAATACAATTACTTAACATTTTCGTGCAAAACAAAATCATTACTTGCAAATAATGCAGTGCTTGCAAGCGTTGTTGTGTATACCATCAGATTTTTGAAATCTGCCATTTAAAACTATGAAGAAGTTTTCTAAGTATCAACAAAATAAAGTTCTTCAAAAGCTGTGTCCTTTAAAGAACCTGAATTAAATAATAAAAAAAAATTTAAAGTTTAGAAATAAGTATAAAAAATTGAAAGTATGTATAATTTTCAAAATTATGAAGTTTTACAGTACTTGAATAAAAACAGCTTTCAATTTATTTCTGCTTGGTGGATTTTTATTTTCAATTAAAAATTACGTAATAATAAATGTATTCTTGATTAAGTTTGAAAATTTTTTTCTCTCCCCAAGAATTTTAATAAATTAATTAATGTTAAAAATTACTCAAAAAATAAATAGAACTAGAATTTACTAATTTTTGCTCCATGTTTGGCATATACTAGCAAAATATACGAAATAAATAATCGAAATATATGTTTATAAATGCGAACAATTCAATGAAGTTGCTGTTGAAAAATATTAGGAAATCATGAGATAAGTTGCTTTCAATATCATTCGATTCATTTTATTTCAATGAATCATTTGATTAATTTTATTTCAATATACTTCTTTCTTAGCTATTCTCCAGAGAAGTTAAGAGGGGCGCAGATTGACCTTTGGTCAAAATTCTCTGATTTAATAAGAATTTTTTGATTTTTATGCAATTAAATCTTGTTTTTTTTTAATTGATAAATTACTTTTGTGAATCGAATGATTCATTGAAATAAAAAAAAAAATCGATTCATTTTATTTCAATGAATCATTCGATTCATTTTATTTCAATATACTTCTTTCTTTCTTAGCTATTCTCCAGAGAAGTTAAGAGGGGCGCAGATTGACCTTTGGTCAAAATTCTCTGATTTAATAAGAATTTTTTGATTTTTATGCAATTAAATCTTGTTTTTTTAATTGATAAATTACTTTTGTGTGATTTATTTTTGGCGTAAAAAATATTTTTGAGATCAATTTTATATTAAAAAATTGCATGCTACATAGGAGAAATGAACATTATGAGCAGCAAAGAGATCTAAATATTATAAATAATAATTTTAAATTACAAATAAAGCTTCGAATTCCTGAATATTGTTTTAATAAAGGACAACTTGCCGCCATCGGTATATGGTCATGAAGCTGATGCGTGCGCAGGACTGGTTCGAATCCGGAGAAGCAGGAGTTGTTGTAATCCTTCTTCTGTCTGTGTTGTACCCCGGTATACGTTCGGTGCACGGTTAAATGTAAAAAAAAAAAAAAAAAGACAACTTGCAAGGAAAATGGTTGTTTGTAAAATTTTATTGTTACAATATTTCTCTCTGTAAAGCTTGTTTATTAAAACTATTATCGATAATTTCAACATACCATTGAAATCACGTTTCACTACTATAAATTTAATTCATATTTTTAGAATACTAGTAAAGAAGCCAGATATGTGTGTAATAAACAAAATGCCGTATATTCCTAAGTATTAAGCGCAATGGTGTACAATATTAACGGTGTTATTTTTGGGTATATTTTTTGTATAATACTCTTTTTTTTAAAAAAAAAAAGCCTAAAATGTGCATGTAATGTGTTCTCATCTTTTGAAGTCATATATTCAAAGTATTATAACAAGCTTTTGAGCAACGGTAAACTTCTAGAACTAAAAAGCGTTAAAAGGAAAAAAAAAAACATTTACAAAAAGAGCCCAAGCACGTCATGGCAGTATAAAATTAGCGATTGAATGGATAATAAAAGCATTAAATAAGAAATTTTTAACCTGACATAATTCAAAAGTCCTTTAAACACCACCACCACACACACACACACATATGTAGTATATCTAACAATCTGGATGGAACGGAGATAATTATTCGTTTATGGATAAGAATAACGATGGGCAAGATGAAACAGAATTCGATGATATGCCTGAAGATATAACTGAAGACAAATACATTATACAATGTTATCAATAATTAATAATCAATTAATCATGTTATCCTATAATGAAAGTGATGGAATTAATGTCATTTACATTACATGAACAGTTATTTACGTGTATGTAAAAGTCTCTTATTTTTAAAACTGACATCCGTGGCGTGCACCCACAAATTTCGATCTTATTTTTTGTGTTAAAAGTGCGCGTTATACGCCGGAATATACGATTCATAGTTATCCCGGTGACTTAGCCGCTTGCATATGCATAAAAATTCAGCAAAAGACAACTTATTATTATAAAAAAAGAGTACTCACGTCGACGTGCACAGCACTGTCCATGCTGAGACTGCGTCGTGCATATTCTTGCGATGTCAAAAAGTGTTCTCCCGCTACGCAGCATGAATCCGATTGTCTGCCCTCCTGGATGCTGCCGTAAGTGGTGCGACGATAGTAGTCTTCCTCGGTCAAGGAAGTCAGCAGACGATCGCGAAATTCCACTGTTGGGATGGTACTAAGGGGTGGGCTAAAGTGATCAGTTGCTAGCTGAAAAAAATACGCATAAATATAAATGTGGTAATCATTTTCTATTAACTGCTTAAAAGGAATACAATAGCTAAAGAGGCTGTGATGTATGTGCGTCCCCCTTTGAGACAACTGGGACTTGCTTCCACGGCCGGGTCAGTTTTAGAATGATGACCACACGTGCAAAGACACCTGCAGTCGCTAATATACTGCGACGGACGTGTCTTAATTAGCCCTGCAACCTTTGACCCGAGGGGAAGCATTTCGCCACACCGATGTGGGTGTGAAAGGGACGAGTCGTCAACCGCAGAGGGCCGTGAGAGAGAAAAACAGCGGAAACTGGCAGTGAACGGACACCAACAAGATCCCTCCCTCACAAAATTATTTGGACTCTAAAATCATCTCATAGTGAAAACTGTATATTAATGTAAATAATAGCTGTGACTTAATTAAACTAAATTATTATATTCAAACACGCTACATTATGAATCAAACGTCACAAGGCTATATATCTCCTACTAGAATCATCAAATTTGTTTATTGAGTTCATCACCAGTTTGCTTAAATGCACACAACAGCATTAACCCCTTGCGTACCATATAACCACTAGTGGATACAGGGACGTCCTAAGGCTTGGGCCAACTGGGCCCGGGCCTAGGGACTCGGCCGCAATAGGGGCCTCATCTTCTTCTCGACTCAGCCTTAAGAAGATCACAATTAGAATAATTTCAAAAATCAAATGTTATTTCCGGTTGTATTCTCCGAAAAACTGAGAATTTCGGACGATGTCAATTGGCTTCATGGGATAACCCTCGTCCACGTACAGGCCTAGGCCAACCATCATACATACTCATTACTCATTCACTCAGAAGGCGACAGCAGGTCGAGTTGTTGTGTGCAATTGTAAATCATGCACATTTATTTGTTTCGAGTTATTGTTTGTACGAGTATTTGACAACGCATGCAATGTACTGTTTACTTTTAAAAGTCATAGGTGGGGTCTTCATTTGTGTAGAAGCCCAGGGCCTCAAGAAGTCTTAAGTCGTCTCTGAGTGGATACATGCTATGTATAGGGGCAAAAACCGAATGTAACCTCATAACAGATACATGGCTTATTTAGGTATACAACCAGTGTAACCAGCACAGGAAACAAAGTAGAATTTCTTTTATTGGGATTGTATAAAATTACAAAAATTAAGTTACGAAACGTCTGGGTTACAAAAATTTGAAAAAATTGAAAAGCTAGGATTATATAAAACTACAAATCTTTCTGAAATTGCTCAAAATTTGCTTTGGAACAAAAAAACTTTTCTACATGCGTTACATAAGTGTATTGTCATTTTTGTTCCATTTCTTCATCTTCATCACAAATAAACAAATTTGTATCAGAGTCACTGTCGTATTCATCAGTTTACGGCAAATATTCTCATTCAGTATCACTTTCGTTCAAATTCAACAACGATGCCATATTGGCAAGGAAAAAAACAACAAAAATATTTAGTTATACAAACTTAAAATTAGAAATAACGAGCACCTTAGTCAGCCTCAAAAGGAAAAATGATATTTGCGTCGTAACGTCAAGGTCAGAATCCTCAGAAATCTGAGAATTCTAGGGTACTAAAAAGCGCAGTCTAGTACGCAAGATATTGAATTCCTACAAAAGAGCATTTTTGACAGACTTCGAAGTTTTAAATTATGATCAAATGATGAAGGCTCTCTCTGCATCTATACCGATACTGAACAATAAAGTTTTATAACAAGCCACTCCATATCAGGACAATGAGGTTCAATTAAGTTAGATGTATAACAAATCTTATGTGATCCTTTTCTCTGATTTATTCGTGCTTAATTATAACCACAAAAGAGAGTACTATATGTTTATTTATAAAATACTTCATGATATGATTTTCAGTTAGGGAAAGAAAATAACCGCTGAATTGTTGGATGATTGAAAAAATTCATTTCATCAAGCGAATATTTGGATACTTAGTTAAATTTAATGTGTAGCATCTCCCAATGTTTTACACGACAGTATTTAACGGATTCAATTTTGAATCTGGGACCTTCTCAGTTTACTAAGCTCCATCTCTGCAACAAAGCTGTGGAAATCTCCTCCAAATACCATCAGGGCGTGTTTTAACTGGTCGCCATAGAACTGGGTTTTGGCTATATAAAGAAAAATATTACATAGAATGCTGCATCTATATAATATCATTAGATAAGTAGAATTTTTTTTAAAAAAAAATACTTACATTTATAATTTTTAAGCTGAAAAATCGCAGTATCTCTTCTCTCTCTTTACAAATACATATTAAAAATAACTGAATTATCCAGCAGAAATCAAGCGAATATTTTCATCTGCCTCTTAGGCTTATTTTTAAAAAGCAAGGTTACTACACAGAGGAATATCACAGACAAATATTGAGTTCATTTCTGCTCCATTGTGATTTAATTGTGTAATATTCCATCCTTCATTTGTTTTGCTAACAGAAAAATCTTATTGTTCACTTATTTAATAACTGCATAGAAATAACTCACAGTGTTTGTTAAAAAAATTATAATATTCTCACACTAATACAGAATACTAATTAACTGAAATATAATTTAAGGTCAGGCCATAACATCACAAATCTAACATTTGTTTTTGAATTACTTATTAATTACCTTCTCAATCTAAAATGTTGTGTATCTTACAATGCTATTAATACATCCGAAAGAATGTAGAAAAAGTTTTCTATTTATCACTTTTTTATATTTATTTTTAAAACAGTTTTACTCATACCTTAATCAACTGGGTTTTTTTTTTTAAATTTTCAAATTAATCAAAAAATATTTTAAGCGAACACATTACAAAATCTGTAACAAAACGCAAGCCGGTAGGAAATTTCCATTTTTTAAATTGTTTCCAATACATTTTATCACATTCAACTCAATACAAAAAAAATCATCCAGAAAGTAAGCTTCTCACACTGCTGGAGATATACTGAAAAAGGCGAGTGAACATTTTGGGTAGATTTTCAGCATCTTTATCATATGGGCCACTACCGATACCCAGTGCCGGTTTAAGTTCATTTCGGGCCATGGGTGCAGAAGTTCTACAGGCCCCCTTGGCACTGGTGAATCCAAGGAAAATCTGATTAAGTTCAACTAATCCGGGCCCTGGACCCTTGGGCACCCGCCCTAAGTGCCCAATGGATAAACCTGCACTGCTGATACCCCATGGCATTTCTAGATACTTTCAGAAACATCGTTGTAGAGACCGAAGTTGTCGGCTTTCATGTTGTTTCCCGCTGATTGAAAGGTGAAGTTCGTGATGAAATGTTTAAGCCGTTATTTTGTAACACAGCAGAAATTCTGACTAGTCATTCAGAAAAGCAAGCAGGGATGATGGAGCTATGTTGACCCAGAACAGCACTGGCCTGCATATGATGCAGATTAAAAAATACAGCAAGAATTTCGGTAGATAGTGTTTGAGCATCCAACCTACAGCCCTGATATAGTTCCTAATGACTGCCATCTTTTCTGAAAATCGAATTAATTTCTCTCCAAACGTCATTTTCTTAGTGACGAATACATTCAGACGGCTGTCTTACGCCAGTTTCAATATCAAATGAGGGACATCCACGGCACACGAATCCTAAAAGTAATCCCACCAAAAAATAAATTTTATAATTTCGGTGGTTCCTGCGACCGATGGGAGATTTCGTACGCGCGGTTTTCCGCACAAGCCTTTTTTTCTTCTCCTCCCCACTGATGTAAAAGTCGGTCACGAGCCGTTTCAGTTCGTAACTGACCCACAGTTAACACTCATTACAACACAAACACCCACACTCACCTCATAATTAATTTTCTCACTCTAATTACATTAATCTTTAATAAACACTCACTAGTGTTTTTTACACACACTAAAAATAATTTTTTCTCTAGACACCTATAGTATTGTCTCCTCTTAAAGAACTTTTCCTCATTAAACTTTTTTCTTGACACAGTACTGGGCTAAGATTTGAAAAATAAGCCAACCAAGGCTACTCAAAACCCAAGCGATTGGAGGTTAGTTTCCCTGCGGGAAACAGGCACTCCGCCACCATTCTAGTTCCTACGTTGAGAAGTAGCCGGAAGATTGCTTTTTCTATCCAAATAAATCTTTCTAATTAAGTGTGTTTCTTTTCTGCTCACGGCTCATTGGAAACTTACTTTCTGGTTGTCCCTTGTAATATTCCATAATTGGACGAAAATAAATAGTATTTCCATAAGATTAACATTCCGTTTATGAATTTAAATGGCAAGGACAGAAAAGATATTTAACTAAAAAGAATGTTAACTTTGTCATAATACATGCTGGGATGAATCACTTCTCCATATGAGTGGCCAGGTAAGAAGGCGTTTTCTTTATTATTTGTAGATTTAACAGGCAGAATGTAAAAAGTTACGATTTAGCATTAATAATTCATCAAAATATTATTTTTTTTAAAAAAATAAGATTTTTCATAGCTTTTTTTTTCAATTTTCACCACAGCTGGATAAAATTGCCCTCACTGTAAATGCTTCAACGCCAATTAAATTGTTGTTTTAATGTATTAGTTAATTAATTTAAATTAATTAAAATAGTTCATTAAATTCTAAGATAGAATATTCCTCTACGGAATTCTACCTTTTATATGAATTTCAAATTTTGAACGTTTCTGCTTGAAAGTTTCTGAATTATGGAGGCTTGAGGAATAGGCCCCCTGATATTAAATGAGTACCCCGACATTTTTAAGGGAAAGAAACTTTTCTTCTCAACTCTTCTAAAAGATTTTTTGCCTATAAAAAGCTTGCTTCTAAAGACATTGGAATGATAACCATTGACAAGCTTTCTTCCAATGCTGCATATTTTAAAACAGATATGTCTACTTTGGACCCATTTATATGTCCCATATTTCACTTCGATATTTACATCCATATCACAGTAAAACATCTTCAAGCCTTGGGTTTGTTTATTAAACACAGTTTTGTGTGTGTGTGTGCTATCACTTACGATCTCTTCCTCCCTCCTTCTACCTACGTAGTAAGAATTGGATAACATGAAAACTCTCGATCCATCAAACTCGGCGAAAGTTTTCTGTTAATTGACATGAACAGTAAATAGCAAATAAATAAAAAACTTTATTGTTTTGGAGTAGATATTCGTTGTTTTATTTTTAATTTTGACGTCAGGTTACTTTATCAACCAGAAATCTTAATTAAAAATTAAAAAAAAAAAACAAATAAAAAATCTCTGAGAATTCTGTTGACGCTAACATCGTATCTATTAGTTTTAATGATATTACAGTTTCGCGAAAGTTTTCACATTGACTAGGTAAATGATAACGTAGATTACATGATTTTTTCCTCTCAGAATCCTTAGCTTACAATTTTCATGAACATGTTTAATTAAAGTTACTAAAACTTATTACATGTTTATGAGTTACTTATGAAATAAAATCTTACGATACTGGGTTCTACCAGCTATTTTGCTCTTATTTTTGGAATATAAACAAAATTACTTTTTTTTTTGAATTAGTAATTTTTTCAGACGGATTCTATGAAATATACTTTAAGGATGTACCCATTACGAAAAAGCGATCCTCTCTGGTACGCATACAGTAGAATATAAAATTTATATAATTAAATATCGATTAATAGCGCTTACTCTAATTTCGCTCTTCTAGTTTTATTGACGGCGGTGTATCTGTGGGCATCTGGAATGTGAAACAGTCCTCAGTCCCATATCTTGAGAGTCTGAGATGTTGGAACGACGTTTGTGGATTTTTACATTCTGCAGAGAGGCTTGATGGCTATTGTGTGTGTGACGATTCTACTTTATATATATATATATGCAACATCAGTTATTCTCCCGTGTGACGGTTTGTGAATCTATTACTGCAATTCTTTAGCCAGTTCCCCTAAAAACGCAATTTATTTCTTAGAAATAAGCACTCTTTACCAGTGGTCCTCAACCCCCGGGCAGATCAAATAGTACCGGGTTGCACAAGGAACATTAAATTGTTTCCATTTTATTTATTGAGGGTGTATTTCTCTCGGGTTTGAGCTACTTTCCATGGAAATCATTTTATATTCCATTTTAAATCCCTTTATACTCTTTTTTTGGTGTACTGTATTTTATTCCGAAATACAACGTGTATTACGGAAAATAATACAATTTAAATACGATTAAAATAGAACGATTAAATCGAAACAATCCAAAACATTGATAGAATCCATGGAAATCACTTTATATTCCATGTTATAAATACCTTTATATTCATTTTTTGATGTACTGTATTTTATTCCAATGGCATGTTTAAGTACAATTAAATTAGAATTATTAAATCAAAACAATCTAAAATATACACAATAAACATCCGACTCCCCCCCCCCCACCCTCCTTCCTCTGTAGCTGGCCACGGTAAAATTATCAAACTTTGACTGGTCCGCGGCGATAAAAAGGTTGGGAAGCACTGCTCTATACTACTGTAAAACTTTCCAGAAGTTTCTGATTCGTTGTTATTTATTTTCAGAAACTTCTCGTGTTTGTGTGAGAAAACCAGATGTCAATTGTTTTTACAGTCCCTTCTAAGAAAACAATCTTCATTTCTAAATTTGGTATATACACTGGTGTGCAAAAATTAAGGACGAGACGGTTTTTTCAATATAACTTTGTACAAAAGCATTCCAAATCAACACATTTAATACCGTAAGATCCCAATACGTAAGGACATGAGTAATGTAAGCAACACTTACTAAAAGAGAAATCAGAGGGATAAAAAGAAGTCGTGAAGATGTGAAGGTATGTACGACAACCAAGCATGATGCCTCCCCAAACGAGAACACCGCCACCTCCATACCTGTCCCTTTCAATGATGTTCGAGGGATGATTGTGGCTTCCCCGCTCTCTCCAGATGAGTATGCGATGAGAATCGCTACTCAGACTGAATCTGATCTCATCTGTAAAGAGTACTCGTCCCCATTCATTGTCTCTCCAATTCCGGTGTTCCCGGCACCACAGAGAACGCCTTCTCCGATGGGCAGGCGTTAGAGGTACACACTGTACAGGGCGTTGTGCAAACAGACCACCACCGTGCAGTCTTCTGGCCACGGTAAAACGCGATATCGGCCGTCCAGTCGCCTGTGTCGTGGGTCTAGCGATTTCTCCCGCTGTCTGCCGCCTGTTTCTTCTGGCCTGTAAGGCAATATACCGGTCATCTGCGGGTGTGGTTCCTCGTGGACGACCACTACTGAACCCCCGGATAGCTGTTCCTGTAGTTTGAAATTGTCTCCAAAGTCGTGAAACGATGCTGTGAGCAATTCCGAACTCTGCAGCCACACTTGTCACACTGCGACCTTCCTCCAACTTCCCAATGATTTGACCTCGGGTGAAAGCATCCAGATGTCGTCTAACAGATTGATTATTCGCCATTTCTTGCTGAGGCAGCAACTCGGTGTGATTTTAACTGCTATACGGTGTGCAATCTCTTTGCCAGAAATACTAATCTTACACTGACAACATGCTTTACTACTCAGACACTCCCCCATTACGTCTACCTGCATATCTGCGCATGTGCTACCGTACATAACCTCACTTAATCTCCTGATTGGTCTTTCTGTCCGCTCTGCCTCTTTGTTCAGCTGATGTGCTAATTTTTCGACTTCGTCCTTAATTTTTGCACACCAGTGTATATATATGCAGGGCATTTTCAATTAAAAATTCACTTCAAAATATTCTAAAGAATGAATCACTAGTCAAAATGCAGTAATTTGATCTGAAAACACATGAATTAAGGGAAATCTGTCAACAGGGAAAAACATAGCTCGAAATTTTACCAATAGATGGTGCTAAACTACACGATCACAACCAGGGGTGGCCTACCCGCAGCCCGCGAGATTCTTTACAAAATACAATCATTTTGCACAATATTTCTTGTCTTTAATGTAATGTTTTGTAACAAATAAATCCCTTAACTTTTTAGCGCGTTTTTCACGTAGTGTAAAAAAAGCGCTGTTAGGACGCAAATTTCGTCTTCGTCTTCGTTTTCGTACCATATTTTGTCGTACCTTTTCCTCAACCGATTAACCGATTGACCTCGGGTTTTCGGCATTTGGTCGCATTTGTGCCCTAGATGAGCCGAATCATATTTAAATTTAATAATTTAAAAACAAATTAAAAATTTCTTTTTTTAATTAAAATTTTTTTTTAATTAAATTTTTTTTTTAAGTATAGTAATACTTTGTTAATAAAAAGTTCATTATTTGCATTATTGCAAAATACAACATGTGAAAATGCGCTAAAATTACTTGGCCATGCCAATGATTGATATCTTGTTCTATTTTATCACTATGCTTCTGTTTTTATAGATACTTAGAAGTGAGAAGTATTAGATTGTAGTGATACCCTGCAGCCTCACGCTTGATTCCTGTAACCTTTTTAGCGCGTTTTTCACGTAGTGGAACAAAAGCGCTATTAGGACGCAAATTTCTACTTCGTTCCATATTTTGTCGTACCTTTTTCTCAGCCAATAAGCAACCAATTGACCTCGGGTTTTCGGCATTTGGTCACATTTGTGCCCTAGATGAGCCGAATCATATTTAAATGTAATAATTAAAAAAATTTTAAGTATCGTACACTACTTTCTGTTAGTAAAAAGTTCATTAGTTGCATTATTGTAAAATACAACATGTGAAAAACGCGCTAAAATTACTTGGCCATGCTAATGATTGATATCTTGTTTTAACACCTTTTTACAAGCTTTACTTGTATGTAACGGAATCTTTAAACTCAATTTTTTACCACTTTAAAAGGTCAGGACAATACAATAATTCAATAATTTTGTTCCATTGTCCTGATCAGGATGAACGATTTCCCATTTTCAGATCCCATCCCGCATCTGGCGACTCATTTCAGATCCCATTTCCAGATTTGGCGACTAAAAGATTAAGTTACAACTTAGTTCGATTAACCATAAAAGGGGTTTTTTTTAATAGTTTTTTTAAACTATATATTTTTTTCAAATTATACCTGCGATTCGTTCTTTTCGAAAGCGAAATTTATCAAACATGAAACGAGTTCAAACTTATCCGACGAAAATCTACGAACAAATGCGATGCGCAAATACCCGCCTTGAGATCTACCTATCGAAAACTAAGCGAAAGAATTGAGAAACAAATATCTCCTTATTTTTAAATAAATAAACATAATTTGACCATTGCATTATAATTATTACATTATTTATGTTTGTATACATGAAAAATAATAAAAACAATAATAGTTCACTTTGTTTTAAATTTTCACTCCGATAAGCGTTTGTAATGAGTCCAAATCTAATATAAAGATATATATTTTTATATGCGGAACGCAGGATTATATAATGTTTTTCTGAATTGCCCCACAAGGTAATTTGGATTGGCCACCCCTGATCACAACTTTCGTATTGAAATCAAAATTCCGCCGTTGCGTAACTTCCAAGTGAAATAAACCATATAGTGCAAAGCTTTTGACTCATACAATTTTTATTGAGAAATTCAATAAAAGTTACTTGCAATTCATTCGACTGTTATTTCCCTTTTTAGTCAAATCTACAGCAACAAGATGATGCCACAACGAATAGGGAAAATAATAGATTTTTAACTGCCTCTAATAAAAAAACACATGAAAAGTAAACAGTAATTTAGCTTTTGATTGTTCCTGGACTTATTCAAGAAATTTTGAGTATTTATTATTTCTTCCATGAGTTGAAATCGCAAGAGAATATATTTTGGTTACTTTAAAGAATTTAAATCAAGGAATATAAAATTAAATATATATTATTATACAAATAATTTTAATTGACTGTATAAGCACTGTAGATAATTAATTATGATCGAAACTTGGGGAAAATCTTGACTATGTTTTGCAAAATTTAAGAACGCCGTATGAAAATTCTCAATTTTGAACACTTTCTATTCAATGTACGAAGTCATATGAGAGAGCTCAGTCCTTTCGAGACATACGAGAAATATTACATAATACGGAATTGCTTGAGAAATCTGTATACACTTCAAAATGAGTAATTCAGTTTTTATCAGAGTAGTAAGAAACTAGAAAGAGAGAGACCAATGATAAGTGAAATAGCTGAAGAAAAGGAATTTGATAAGTGTCCTAATTTTAGTGTCCTAATTAATAAGTGTCCTACGAGCCTCCTAATTTTGAACCTCAGACAAATGACGAAAACGACCCCCTCTTCAAATTATCACGCCAAGCCAACAAGAGGACTTTGGGCCTTGACAGATTTAACGTGCCTCAGCTTTCTCTACAAGGCGGCCTTCAATGGCACTGAGACTCGAACTCATGATACGCCGACCACAAGTTCGTGACCATAACCAATAGGTTACGGTAGCCTTCCTTAGGTTGCCATCACCTTAACACATAGCTAAAGAATCAATATGAGAGAATAACCCAATATATTTAAGAACTGCATTCATCTATTTAACAATGCAGCCCTCAGTGTTTGATGCAATTAATTATCCATTGGTTTGTCCTTATTTCAAAAATACATTTGGGATATAGTGGCAACTGATGCTCGTTTTTACATATTTGTTTCAAACAAAATGTATATTTTTCTCTCTGCACACATAACTGAAAATCCTTGATTGGGACTTATATAATTACATCTACATTCAAATTACTCCATGGAATAAATTCTTTTAAAATATATTCTTCTCATTATGATATTCTTTTGATTTTTATATACAATAAGACTGCCTGACTATATAATGAAAGAATGCAAATAATTACAAATAGATGTTTCAGTATTTCATGAGATGATAACACGTTTGATTTATCGGTGTTTATCGAATTCTGCTTCATTTTGATATGCTATTGCATGTAATGTAATAACATATAAGAGTGAATAATAAATTTTTAAACCTTACTGACTTAATATAATCATCATTCAAAAACATGAAGTTAATTACGTAATTGTGTTCCTAATAGCTCAGTCTCAACCAAAAAATATATATTGGATATTACCATCAAAATATTTTGTATGTCGTTATTGAAATATTTTGCATATTATATTTGAAATATTGTTCATGTTCAAAATAAATAAAATTTATTAACAAACAATAATTTAATCTTCTAATAGTTTCATTTTTGATTTTTATCAATCAGCCATATCCTCTACATACATGCAACAAAAAAAGGTAAACTATTTCACTAATTTTTCTTTGAAACATTTCTACGCTTCGCTAGTTTGTAAGCCAACATTATACATGTACTCTTCTCAAAACAATCAAATGAAATTTATGGTATTTAAATAAAATTAAACTATAAATATATATGATTTAGGGGTAACTGCATATTTAGGATGTATGATACTTTAAAAGCTTACCACTGACAACTGCACGGGAAGTGAATACACACTGACTTTCCTGTCACTCATTTTAGGATTTCATTTTTGAAACTTCTGCAATACTCCTTTCTCTCGTTTAGAAAGCTATTATCAAATGCATTTTGACCTTCTAAATAAAGAACAATGAGATGAAAATCCTTATCTGTAAACACGATAAATATGGCTGATTATTACGCAAATTAATTGCGCCTTTTGCTTTGACCAGTTTGGAATTTTAATTATGACTTACGGCATTTGTTCATGGATTTTTTAACGAAAGGGACTTTAATAGATTATATCTATACAAAACTCTCAAATTCATTATATATATATATATATCCCTTTTTGTGTTGGTTCCCAAGTTATAAAGGAGTATAATCAATACAAAGTGAATGCTACGCAATAATTTGCTTTTGGCAATTTAAAACAGAAGCTGTTACTTTATAAAAATGAGCAATCTAACACCATTGCATGGCTTAAAAATACATATTAAGCTGAAAAATGCATACTAAATGAACTAAAGTATTTGAATATTTGGTTACTTGTTTACTTGAAGTATTTTGTTAATTTTCTCGTGATGTAGCACAGATTTCATTAAGAAATCCACACATTAAATAATATTCCCTGACAATTTTAATTCTTCAAAACTTTCCTCAAGATCTTTCTTAAAATATTTTCTTTGGCATTCAAATTCAAAGTAATTGTAATCCACATTACCTCTCTCTCTGATCTTCTTCACTAATCATATTTCCATTACTTACGGTCAAAAACACGTCACATTAATATTTATTCTGCCACAAAATCCCCACAATACAAACCACCTTCCAGAGAGTAAGCCCTATGCTGTCCTTTTAAACTTCTTTTGAATTTCGTTTCCGGGAATAAGCCTTTTCCTCCTTATTCTAAATTTTAAGTAATTATTTCAATATTCCACTCACGATTATTAGTATTGTATAAAATGAACTGTCAATGTAATGAAAAATAACTGTATCAGACTTCCCGTCTCGTTTTCTTTATCAACGGTTTACGCTGCCGCAGTGCTCATACTACGATAACGAGTTTTTCAATATCCGTCTCATAAAATGACATATATAATCTTTGAGTTATTACACATATGTATGAAAATTTCGCATATCGTTATTTTTTGAGTTAGTGATTAAAAAAATATCATAATTGCAATATTCTTTTCGTGAATCCCTTTTCTTATCCTCGCGAACCCCAAGAAGTTCGAGGGCAACCGTGTGGAAATTATTGTTCGAGAACAGGGGTCTAAAAACTCCAGTCCACCATAGTCTTTGACTGTATTCAGTGTACGCGTATGAGAATGTAAAGCGCTCTCTAGTGCTTGGTGATTCAATGTATCCTTAGATTCCAACGAGGGAGAAGTCGAGTCGAGAAGATCCGAGCAAATAGACAACAGTTTATTGAAAATTGAGCGAGACCTTTATTTTGAGTATTTTTTTTTTCTTTGAGGTAACTGAGCTATCAGACTGGATTTTTAAAATTTACATTATAAACCACAAAAACTGATCACGGAACGCTATATCCGGCATATTAAGGAAATTGAACGTTTAATAGTAATTGAAGATACGAAATATATTCCAAAAACTTAATAAGTGACGTACACACAAAATTCATGTAATGAAATTAAACAAAATAAGAAATGAGCACAAAAATATATGAAATCGAACTTAATCAAAAGAAAAACAAAGCTCTATTGTATAAAAGTTTTTTAAGATCAGTATTAACTTATGCATGTGAAACTTGGTCCATGTCTCGAGCAGATAAGAACATAAGTATCTTCGAAAGGAAGATTTTAGGATTTATTTTTGGAGGAATTCAGGAAAATGGAACGTGGTGAAGATCAAATTTAGAGCTCTATCAAATCATATAAAGAATCTGACATTGTTAACTTCCTCAAAATACAACGAATTAAATGGGCAGGCCACGTTGTCAGAATGGACGAAGGCCGCACCACTAAAAAAGTCTTCAATGCTTTTTTTATCCAATGGGGCTGAGGATTGGCATTTTTACCATTGCAGACCTAGTACATCCCCAGGAGCTGGTATCAATGCTCAACCAATTGGCACCCGAAGAAAGCGCAGGCCAAATCTTGACAGATTGATGTCCTAGAAAAAGATCTCCTAGTTTTGAGTACTAATTGAAGAACACTAGCAGGAAGAAGGATGGCATGGAAAAGGCTTCTTGAGAAGGCCAAGGACACCCTGGGCTGTCGAGCCACTGAGAAAGGAAGGATGATTAATAAGAGTTATCCTTTTAAGACCCAACCCGCACGATCGTGCGGGTTAAATATTCTTACATGTTTTTGTTTCTGAAATAGTCTTATGTAATAAAAGCCCAAATCGAACGATTAAACGGGTTTGCAGAAAGTGTAAAGTATCATTTTGTATCAACAGACGGCGAGGTTGTTGTGCATGTTTTACTTTCAACTGGGAAATCTAGCTTTGTCTACTAATACAACGAAAACACGTCTTTTTATTTGTCGCAAAAAGGTACTTATCAATATATTTCTAATTGCTTGGATTCACATTTTTGTCTTAATGTTTAAATAATTGTAAAATAGCAAAAATAATAATTATTCTCTATTATTGTTTTTGTACGACTTTTTTGTACCCGCACGGTCGTGCGATTTGGGCGTTACTTAAGTCACTGCTTGCTATGTGAGTATTTTTTCTGTTTCAATAATTTTGATGGAAGCCTAAATAACATAATAAGCCTAAATATATTGTTATATAATTAACACCATATTTTCTTGGGGACTGCCATAGAAGAGTCTTTTTTTTTCTTTCTCTCGCTCTTTTTGCAATTAATTTTCTCTTTCATCCATTTGTTGAGGGGGATGGTATTTTCATCATCGGAACAGATATCTGCATCCGTATCCCTTACTCCCCCCCTTCCAAATCAGGGCTTTCCGGTGGGAGCTGGTATAAAGTAAGGTTTAAACTATCATTTTTTTTTAAATAATAAAATTTTTGGATACATTTTATTATTTTTTTATGTAATACTGTGGAAATTTTAACCAAGAACTTTTTCAGGTGACTTACAGGAAAGGAATTCACATAAAAAGGAATTTCTCAGTTGATGAATATATCAGATCCTGAACTTAAGTGATCTCTCGAATGATGGCTATACTGCGTGAAAAACATATGAACCACGTATACAGTAAGGGAAAAAAAACCAGACGAGAGAGATGAAAAAACATGGAAATATTTGTAATAGAAAGACAATTCTGAATCATCTTTTAACATCAAAGTCTCTTGAGCCGATTCATTTCATTTTTTAGCTGTAGCAATTCTTAGCTTCAGTACCAACAAAATGCAATATCAAATAAAATTCCTCCATAAAATCAAAATGGTTCTTTTAAAACTTAAGTTAGAGATAGTTAAAGCGCGTTAGCAGCATCCCAATCTACTAACAAAAGAATTTTAACTGATGATGAAGAGGACAGTGTTGCAATTCCTCCGGCAAAAAGATCGACGTATTATAATCCGCCTTCTAAAAAGATACGCCAGGATAAAAGGCATGACATGTACAGCTATTTTTGATGTGTTGATGATATTTCAAAGCTTCGGAAGTGCAGATTTGAAAACTGCACGCTGTGAAAAATGCAATGTTTATTTATACTTATCAAAAACAAGCTTTAAAGATTTTCAAATTAAATAAATAATGAGTCGATAAAAAAACTAATTATACATCAATAATTTCGGTATGTTTAACAATTTTGTTGAATTTAGTTCTATCAACTTAGAGCTAAAAAATGTATAACTCGTACAATTTCATAAGTGATGATGGTTTCATAGGTAAAGCCCAACCCGTATGATACCGTCTATGTTCCGGGGGATGGGGGAGCGAAAATTTTATTATTTTTTTCCAGAGTCATTGGGATTAATATACTGTTAATAACCGGAACAATTCAGTATTTAAAGATAAAATTATTTTGGATCTTAAAGGGTTAAGTAGCTGTAAATAGCTACTGACAATTGTTTGCAGTTATGGCTCAACTTCACAAGTAGAAATTATCACAACAACTCCAAATACTTATAAGTTAACTTGTTTTAGTGAATATCTTTTAATATATTTTATTCAGGAGGATGTTTTTTTCGAACTGATTAGTTCTGAAAAAAATACACGAGTAGATTTACGTAACTGATCTCAATACAAGGGAAAGACTATAATAAAATTTTTGCATTGATAATTTTAAGTATTTTTCTTTAAAAATATTGCTATACATTAAATCATTAAATTATAATACATTAAATCAATCATTTAAGTTTGATATTCTGGTATAAGGGTTTCTGTGCCAGAAACTTAAATGGGCTTTGAGAAATCGTGATGTTTGAAATTGTATCAAATTTTGAAAAACAAGATTCAAAAACTTTGAAGTACCTAAAGTGAGAAAGTGTATATTAACGTCACACTGTTCAGCTACTCGAGGGCTTTTGGCGACGGACCTCGAAATTTTCAAAGCATGGTCAAGTGATGAAGATGACACCTGATCTGTCCTTACTCCCACACCACACCAACGGGAGGACGTTTGAGCTCTCGACAGATTTAATCTGCATCTCTCCCTTTCACGCTGGGTCTTCAACAGTACTAGGCTCAAACTCATAGTACGCCGGCCACGAGTCCGTTACCTTGATCACTAGGCTACCGCGGCCACTAAATTAACTAAAGATGCGATGAGATTATCGGATTAGTTTGGGGAATACTGTTTCACTCTTCAAGGTGCGCTATTTTTACTTCCTAGACAATAAGCGAAGGCAGTGATTTCACTGAAGGCGTTGTCTGAATGAGTTCCAAGTATGCTGGATAAGATTTAGATCAGGAGAACATGCTGCCCACTCTTTCCGCTGCATTATTCCAGCTTCAAGAAAGCTCACCAAAAAACGAGCTGCATGATTTTTGGCATTATCTTGCATTAAAAGAAAGGAATCCCCAAGGCAAAGGAAAGGCTGCTACGTAAGATACTACATGGGATCTTAGGATATCGTTTGCATACCTTTGAGCTTTCAATTTGCCATTCCATATAATATGCAGGTCAGAACGTCCGCCCATGCTGATACCAGCCCCTACCATCAAACTACTTAGTCTGTACTGTGATCTTTCCTGAAAGATTATAGTGTTAATTCAAGTGCCCTTTTCTTTCCATACCAAAACATGTCTGATGTCAAACTTTAAACTGAACCTGGACTCATCCGTAAACAACACTTGACTTTAATCACTTTGCATCCAATCTCGATGTTCAGCGGCCCACTTTCTTCAGGTCGCATGGTGTCATGCTGTCAACGAAATCGCACCATTGGCCTACATGAATACAGACCATCCACATGAAGTCCAATACAGGATTGTTTGGCTGGAAACCCTTCGTCCTGTTGCCAAAAGAAACTGTCTTTGAATCTGCGTCACGTTCGTTGTTCTGTCTCGACGAGCTGTTTACTGGATCTATCGGTCATTATTTGCTGTGGTAATCCGTAGAAGACCTTGTCCTGGCTGACATCGAACATGTTCTGTTTCTTAGAATCGATTCCACTGTCTTGCAATGACACATATTGCCACTCCAACAGCATCCGCTAACGTTCTTTGTGTTTGCCCGTATTCCTGTCTTCTGATAATACACCAAGCCATGAATTCCGTCTGATCACGTTGTCGTGACATTTCCCAATCCCCTTTTCTTAAAAGAACAGCCAAAAGGTTGAATTTCATCACTGAGACAACAAAAAACAACAGTTCAACGAAATCAGATTTCTGGACGTATTTCTTTTTTCTGGTTTTTGACCCCACTTACGTTGATTTGCATATGAAGTTTTCTTCTTCCATTTTGTGCAACATTTTAGATTATTGATGTTTTGTTTTACATTAGTTATCAGAAGAAACAACATATGCGTAATTTCGTTAAATCCATGTGCTATCCTAATTTTTTTTAGCAGTATATATACATATATGAATCAAAAATAATTTACCATTCGATATTATGAATTTGATCACCATGAATAGTATTAAAAATGCATTACCTTATAATTCATTGAAGAGAGTTCGAAGTCAACCTTGAAGACAAACTTTGGATTCAGTTGAAGGAGGATTCTTTAAAGGAGAGAACTTAATTCTCCTTTTTATGATACAAATTAAAAAACGAAAGTAACCTATGTAGCATATGCAGTGATAACGAAGCGAGTGTTTGGTTTAGGAAAGCAAAGCGTTTTACGAAGCAGAAAAATCGTAAGATATTCTGACAAGGCATAGCCCTTTACACCCAGAGTATATTAGAAAATTTTAAAAAATATATAAAAAATTTTTAAAAAATCAACCTAAATTCTAACTATTTGTTTCAAAACTCTTCAATTTAAGCTAATTCTACAAGCATTGGTGGGCAAACTTTTTGTAGAAGTGGGGAAAAATTGAGGGATAAAATTTAATTCGTTATAAAACGCATATATATATATATATATATAACAAATTTAAGAAATTGTATTTCAAAAAAATTTTAATACGAATACGATGAAAATAAAACTGTGATTGCATTGCTTGTTTTTTTATGTCTTATCTTTTTAATCTAAATATGTACGTAAGTAGAACCAATTGCGTAACGTACACCCCCAAAAATTCCGCAACGGGGGGGGGGCAGGATTACAGGGGTCCAAAACCTGACTTTCTAGTGGAAGCCTAGTATTCATCGTTACGCCACTGAAAATTATTTCGTTTTTATTATTATTTTCGAAAATACCACATATTTCGTTCTTCGTACATGCAAAAGTTTTAAAATATGTTTTTATATTAATTCTCATGATTATATTTTGCAAATGCGAAAAAAATTCATATTTTTACAAAAAAATTTCCATGTTTAAAAACGAAATACACCCATCAATGATTTTTTTTAAACACAGAAGTTGAAATTTTTATGGTATTGTTTTAAAACTTGTAGCAGGCCAGATAAAATTTCTGGGTGGGTCGCATCTGGTCCGAGGACCTTAGTGTGCTTATCATTGTCTTAGAGGATGGCAATATTTATTAATTGGAATTATTTTTATCATCTTATTACGATAGGAACAAGGTTACATTCGACACACTTTACATGAAAACAACATCAAAAGAATTTTTCAGTAACTGATAATTAAGTAATGTGTTATTGATGAATAAATAATAATAAAAATATAACGAAGACATGAAAATACTCATACTATAAAATTTGAAATCAATCAAATAACTACTATTCACATGGCTGGGGTCACATTGACTTTTAATTGTCGATCCTCCACCCTTGGCGTATATTAATAGTTAAGAAGAGGAAATGGCATAGAAATAACAATCCTACTCCATGTGTATTTTTCCTAGTATTGCATTTTCTTTATTCATTCACCTACAGTTGCGAACAGAGAAGTCTTAAGGTATGGGCCAACTGGGCCCGGGTTCAGGAAATCAGCCTCAATGAGATCATGATCCGAATAATTAGATGGACAAAAGTTATTCCCGACATATAGTCTCCGAAAAATTGGGAATTTCGAATTATTTGTCTACTGACAACAGTGGAAAGACTGCATTATTATCTAAAGACCATCGTCTGTGTCTACGCCTAGTTCTACCCCCCTCCCCCCATACACCATCATTTTGTTGAAAGGTAGCAATCGGTTTGTGCTTAAGTTTGTGAGATTATGAGACTCGCATTTTTTTTTTATTTCAGGTTACAATTTGAAAGAATGTTTGACAATGTATCCTGTATACTGTCTACTCAAAAAGGCCTCGGGTGGGGCCTACATGCGTAGAAGCCCAGGGCCTCAAGAAATCCTTAAATGTCACTGCTTGTGAACTATTCATTTTGAGTATTTTGCATATGAAAAGTGATTTAGTCAATATTGCATTAGAGTTAAGAAAAGGTTATTGGTGATGGACCAGAAAATACAAAAACACTGGATAGCATTTTTTTATAAATGAGAAAACGAGTCATTTATTTTGAATTGAATTGATAATAAGATGAAATGAATAAAATATAGCGCAAATGAGGTCAAAAAATTAATTAATGTGCAATCTATGAAAGAGGTGGAAAAAAACGCTACACAGAGGTGTAGCGTTTTTTTAAAGCGAATTTTTTAAATAACATTAATGTTAATTTTTTTAATTAATAAATAATAAAAAAGAGGGAATTTTATTGCTGAAAGCGCTTTTTTTTAACTCCCTTTAATTACAATAAACTGTTATTTTTAAACTTAAAATCGGGTTAAGTTCTAGATTTGAAAAAAAAAATCCCATTAAGGCGTATTTTTTCTATACATTTAATATGATCCAACACGATCACCAATATAATATGCCCCAGCTATATGATAAATAACAAGATTAAAAAATTTAACATCTACAAATTTTCTTACAAATAAAAATTTGCTTTTTATCTCAGTTTTCTTATACAAAGTTATTTATTTATATTTCCACTCAAAGAAAATACTTACACGTAATATTTCTCTTTCTTGATGCATATATTTAATCAGTTTAATAAAATTTAATATTCATATATTGAGTATAAAGACCAAGTATATCTCCATAACAAATATTACCAATGTAAACAAAAATGATAATTTCTGGGATAACATTTATTATATAAATTGCATTATGCATTATTATGCAAACACGCAAAAATCCACGAACATACTTTCTAAGACTACAAATTACCATTTTTAGTATTTATCTGTATATTACATAACAGATATAGCAAGACTTTCTCATAAACTATTTTTGATATGAAATAAATAATTTTGGAGAAGAAGGACATTGAAGACATGTCAATCCAATAAAAAAGAAAGTAAATGAACCCTACCTGAGGATCACTAGCAGCTTTAGCTCTCGACATTTGCATTAAAAAAAATGTGGATATTAACTAAAAGGTTTCTAGGTCCAAAAAATTGTTATTTCTGTCGTACAAAAGAATCCAAAGAACACGCACTTCGATTTACAACTGTTTTCAAACAAGAAATCACAACATACATGATCAAAAAACTTTTTTCCGGAGTGAACGTTCTTCGAACTATTCAGTTGGACATTTAATCACGAAATGATCGCGAAAGAAACTCAAAACTCGGTAATCTAGACTTTAATCACAAATGCCAAAGATCGTACGAAACAGTGGATTGTTTTAAAGTAAATGAGCTGATAAAATTATCATTTCGATAACTCATTTAACAGTGCGTTGAAAAATGGAAATGAGTATAAAAGCACTAAATACAGCGAGATTTTTTCAACTGGTAATAACAACACAATTTTCGTCTTACATTGAAAATAAAATTTTTTATATGTTTCCGACCTGAAGAGCTGTAAATTTACTTTTTTATAGATACTTAATTTTACTATGATCCTTAAAAAAGTTTGTTCAAATAATATCTCAACTTAGGGAATTATAAAATTCAGATTAAATTCAAACCCTAAAAAACATAGGTACAAAGCATTTTATATAAGTTATTCAAAATTAAACATAATCAATAAAGCTTAAGATACACTACACTGAAATCAGAATCCTACTTCGGGCAATCAATTCGTTCGTACCAGGACATTGAAGAATTTGTCCTGATAATTACAATTTTTATTTTTTCATCTTTTTGTTATATGATTATATTATTTAATTACAACTTAAACCTTTTGAAAAATTCTATAATGTTTCTTTTTTCTTCATAAAATAATGAAAGCTTATTTAATGAAAGACTCAAAACTGAAACTGTTATACTTTACACTAATTTATAAATCAGTATTTAACCTAAAATACGGAATGGATTAAAAAAATGGTGACTTATTAGGGTACAACATTAAATAAATCAATAAGCAATGTTTAAAATTGCCAGTGTAGTGATGCTAGAGTGAACGCAAGATCCTATTAGGATTTTTCCCTCGTTCGAAATGGTTATGTTCATGAGTATGTACTTCTTTTGAAAATACTTCGATTTTTTTCTGAATTAATTATTAGATTTCTCCAGAACACTATCTGCATTTCCTCAGCATCTTTAATCCCTTAGCTTTTCTAAGATGAGCAGTAAAAAGTAGCCTTATACATTTTTTTTCAGTTATTTTTTTGTATTCACAGTGCATAAGTATCAATCAACGCTTTACTCTAAAGCAACACGAGTTCTGATGACGAACCTCGTAATTTTGAACCATGCTCAAATGACGAGGACGACACCTAAGTTGGCATCTCCCTCTCCTAACTTCCACACCAACAGGAGAACGTTTGAGCTCTCGACAGATTAACGTGCATCGCTCACCTTCACGGTGGGTCTTTAGCAATACTAGGCTCGAACAACTCTCGTAATTTTGAGCCACGGTCAAATGACGAGTGCGATACCTGAGCCGGTAACCCATTCTCTAACCTACTCACTCTTCCAACATGTGAGGAATTTGAGCCTCCAGAGATGCCTTAGTTCCTCTGTACGGTGGGTCTTCAGTATAGCACCAGACTCGAACCCAAGACTCAACAAATGCTAGTCACGATTTCGTGACCATGATCACTAGGCTACCGTGGTCACATATTATTGTATTCACTGCTTTAAATTGTCTATGTCTACTGTCACGTTTCGTAATTTTAAACCATCATAAGATAAAGAAGTAAACTTCTGAGCTAGTACCCTATTTTCGACATCCTTGCTACTTCAACGTGATGACTTTCAGTCTTCACAGATTTAGCATGTAACAGCCTTTTAACACAGCCGAACAAACATTGCGCCCATGACCTCGATACAAAGAACGGTACAATATCTGTTTTAATTTGAGTTTTATTAACATCACACGCCAAAGCAACGTGAGGGCTCGTAATTTTGAATCATGGTCAAGCTGGCACTTCTCTCCTAACTTCCACACCAACGGAAGGACGTTTGAGCTTCAACATATTTAACGTGCATTGGTCTTCTCTGCACGGTGGGTCTTTAACGGTACTAGGTTCAAACTCATGACACTCCGGCCACATATCCGTGACCTTGGCCACTAGGCTACCGCAACCATCTCGTAATTTGGAATCAAGGTCAAACGACAAGAAAGACACCTGACTTGACCTCCCATTCTCCTAATTTTCTCACCAGGCCAACATGAGGACTTTGAGCCTTCACAGATTCCACATACATTAGTCGCTCTACGCAGCAAGTCTTCAGTGGCACGACTCGACAATGGCGGCCACGACTTCGTGACTAAGACCACTATGCTACTATGGTCACGATACCAAGATCTTCTACCATGGTTATATATTTTTAAAATTCTATGAATTACTTTTGTAAGAAATAAATAAAATCAAGCAGCAAAATAAGTAGAATCCCTTTTCAGGTAATAATTTGAATGGAAACTCGAAATTAATTCAATTTACATAATCTTGTGTTTTTTAATTTTATGTAGTTTTAGATTAAAATTTTATCCAGCCCGAAGATAGAACATTTCAGGGTTTTTTTTTATATATAATGAAATGTTCTATCCTCGGGCTGGGCAAGGTCAACTCAGCCTGTCATCCTTTCAATGGGTCGATAAATGAATACCAAGCTTGCTTGGGGACTAAAACACTGGCGACTTAGCTTCAGACTGACCTCCTGATTAGGACATCTGCTCATGCACCTCAACGCCCAATGGTCACGTATACTGAGATGGGCAAATTAGGCCTCGGCCCTCATGGGATGTTGCGTCACTGAGTTTGAGTTTCATATAGTGAAATAAAGACAGTTGAGACAAGCTCAGGTTGCCACCTGACCGTAGCTCGAAATTATCAAACATTGTTGCTGTGATTTGCGGAATTTGTACCAGGTACAAATATATAGACATATTTAGAAAAAATCTCTCTACTCTCTCTCTCTATATATATATATATATATAAAGTTTTTCCTGGTGCTGTAATAAATTTTTGACTTAGTTAAAATTAGCTGCAACAGAGGACGCCAAGGTATTTTTTTAAAATAGATTTATTCTAGCTTACGAATACTTTAGAACTACATAATGCATGCGAATTACAGTTTTACAATTTGAGCAACGAATATGAACAGTTGTATAATTTGTAAAATGGGGGTTGAACTGCTGTTAGGGAGAAAGGAGGTACCCCCTCTAGTTAAGAACCAAACAAATAAAGCAATACTAGTTTTGAGATTTTCAACACAACTGTTTCTTACTGTGTTTTATTTGTGAGGGAAGAAAAACCGCAAATGATATTAGTAATATGAACACAAAATAAAGTAAAGCGAGTTGATCTTTTTTCAACACATTGTCAATTTTTGAAATCCTTTCAAAACTTTCTTCTGATCCTGGGCTTAAAAATCTTGTGTTTTTTGATTAATTTGCAACTGTCAAAAATATATCATTTTCGTAAGAACTATTAGATGGAAAGAGATGGGTCGAATTATTGAGCTATTTATCATATGAACGTAGAATTAATTTATTCACAAATAAGATAATGTTGTGACGGATCTATACGCGTGCTTTCATTAACCCTCTTGGGGGTTGCTTAAATCTTTGAGGCTATTAAAAATATCAACCTTCTACTAAGAAGAAGACGTGATATGCAAATTAAGTTTATTATATGTAGTTCCGGTTCGCGAGTTAAAAGGTTAGAAAGCTAGAGGATTAGAATGTTAGTTAACTAAAGGTGACAAGTGAGATGCAAGGAGAATACCGAAAAAGGTTAAAAAGTCCGTTTGAGAGATTAAAGACAGGAAGGTGATATTGATAAAGAAATTGAAGGATTAAGCCTTAATTGATAAGAAGACTACCTACAGTTCAGGTATTAGTCACCTTCATTTTACGTTTAATATTTAAAGTATTAAGGAGGTTAAGTGCCAGTTAGTTATATATCTACCGTGTAAAGCCATATTGAGGTAGAAGTTTGATTATTATAAAGTGGTTAATTTATTAGATGTATTCTTCAAAAACGCGACCCTCGTACCCTCCTTCTGTTGGCTGATCGGAAACATTCTAATTATGGTGATTCATTGAATTGCTTTTGAGTTAATTTAAACGTTGAATAAATAATTTGAAATTTTATCATGTCGAATCATCCTTCACTTGCTCCCACACCTTTAACTGGGTCACAAGCAGACAAAGGGGGTTATTATAATGTTTAGAAAAGTCCAGCACACAGCCTGACGAATAATGGCAGAATGATTTCAATGTTGAATAATGTTAATTTTTTAATAAATATTTTACTGATAGAAAATAAATTTCTTTACGTTCTTTTAAAATAAACGAAAGAATATTTTAGAGGTTAAATTTGTTCAGTTGGTGCCTATGTACTGAC